>CM076569.1:502878325-503104161 GCA_034641835.2 Pinus albicaulis
TTTTTGTGATTCCCCTGTTGGGTGGTTTCAGCTGTTTGAAAGGTTTCCAACAGTTTTAACTTTTATTTCCAGTCCAGTTAACTCTTTCTCAGTCAGACTAAAGACCTGGTTCCTTATCCAGGCTTGATCTTTTTTATTTTTGATTATTTACCTTTTCATACGCGAGTTTGTCTGTACACATACACGTTTACATGCAGTTTTTGTTAAAGGGAGTCACGTATACGCGGGTTTCCTTTAGCACAGTCGCGTATGCACGCTTGTTTCCAAACTGTCAAGTAGCGTATGCCTAGGTGAATTTTGAAATTTTAGATTTCTTGGCTTTTTAGTCCTGTCTGCCTATGGAGACCTGTTCCTGCAGTGTCTTTCTATCCTCTGGATTGTGTAGAAAGTGGTCTTTGGTCTTTTCTCTCTCTTGTTTGGTTGAAAACTAGCTTATTTGGCAAATCTTGTTTCTTGTGCTTGCATTTTTGGTTCGAGTACCAAGATCTCTTCCTGGGGATTCTTGGCTATTCTGCTTTATCAGAACAGAGAGCCTCTGCTCATTTAATCTTTCCTACCTTTGTGTCTTGCTTTGCACTTTGATTTTTTCCCATTTCTTGGTTGGTTTTCTTGAGTTCAGTTGACTAGGTCTTGTTGCAAGTTTTGAAGAGTCTTTCTTGGTTCTTTGAAGTTTTTGTTTGCTGCAAGGTTTTACTACTCTTCTAGGCTGAGTGGCTATGTTTTTTGTCTTCTTTTGCTCATATAAATCTTGCTACTAGCTAGCCCTATAAGATTTGGAGCGTTTTTGAAGTTTTTTGCTTGAAATTTAGAGTTGTTTGGCTTGGGATTTGATAGTCTTTCTTGGTCTTTTTGAACTCTTCTTTTTATAAAATTCAAAATCTCAAAAAAACATTTTGTTTGGTCATTTGCTTTTGTTTTTGCATTTTTGTTTTCGTTTCATTATATCTTTTGAAGCTTTGTTGAGATTTCTTGCCTTTGGTTTTTGACTTGATTTTGGAAAGTAATTTTCATTAGTTTCTTCCTCTTGTTTCAAGCGTTTTGGTGTCTTTATATTAAGAGTTTCTGATTTTGGGAACTAGCTTTCTGGACAACCAAAAAGAGATAAAAATGAAGGATCTTTGGGAAATTTCTCTCTGCTTTAGGAGATTTTGCATCTTAAGAATTTGCATGCTCTTAGTGATTTGCATCAGGTGCACTTAAGCATTTAGTCATTTTCATAGTTTTTGTGAGTGTGAAGTTTGTTATCTGAAAAGAAAAATAAAATTTTTTAATCTCGTAGAACCTGTGTAGAAGTTGCTTTTCATCGAAAGAAAATAATTGCATTCGCATGTAGTTTGGTTTTTATTAATTTCTTTTCTGCATCATAACACCACAAGTTTCATTTCCGTATCCCTTTGACTTAACATAACAACCAATTAAAATAAGCGATATAATTTAAAAGCAACTAGCAAGTTTTTTAAGTGTCATACACCAACTAGCTAGGTTGTAGGGCCTTGGATTAGGTGAGTGGAGAGTTAACTCTCCAAGGCCGCTCAAACAAAATATAGAAGTTGATTAATTGAGCGAAATCCAACTCCGTTAGGTGGACTGGGAAAGCTCTCCTCCAGAGAGTCAAGCGCGAGGGGAAGTGAAGGCTGAGAAGAGAGATACCCCCTCTCTGATTTGCTGAATCTGACCTCAAGACCGTTCTGCCCGGCTTCTGACATGGATTGGTGCCCATAGTTGCCACTCCTAGGTTCCACATAGGTGACTGCGGGGGGGAATACCCGTGGTACCTGAGGCAGACGTCGCATCACTTTCAGCAGTACTTCTGGGGGGTGCCCTTGCGAAGCTTGGGTACTTGTGCCGGCAAAGGCTGTCGTTAGGAGGTCGGCGTAACTGTTTCTGATACCTTCGCTAGTAGGCCTGGGCCGTAATTATCCCAGACTACTTTCGGGAGGTCCTATATTTCGCTTTCTTGTATTTTGGTGTCCGGTCCTAATCACCCGGAGTGGAAATACCTGAAGGTTGTTTGCTTGATTGTATCTCAGGGATTATTTTTTGTAGTGAGTGCTCTTTGCTCCTAGCTTGCTTAGCTTTATACTTTTTTTGAGTCTAATTAAAATCTGTTAAAGTGGCTGATCAAGTGCCTCGTCGATCGAGGAGAATCCGGGGGTTATCTCCCGAGAGTCCAGAGCCTTCTTCAAGAAGGCGTAGGAGTGATTTAGCCGGTAGGTACCACCCTGTGGCATCTGACGCAGTGGAGAGAGATCCTCCACAAGGGTCTGAAGGTTTCGTAGCTGATTCTGGTGTTGGTTTCGAGAGGAGCGCTCCGCTCACCTCGCGAGTATTATTTCCGCAGGAAGAAGAAGTACAGGTAGAGGAAGTGTCTAAACCCTCTGATTCACTTCCATCTCCTCTTCCTCCTGATTATCCGTTCGTTGTTGAATACATCGGACCTGAGTCGGAGAGACCTGAAGATCCTCCATATTATACATACCTTTCGATGGCCACGAATGGGAACGTGGCTTCTGCTGTGAGTGCTGCAGGCATTCAGACTCCTGCTTCTGTAGAAGGAGGAGGCACTATTGCTATATCTTTGATTGCTTCTAGTGCTGTTGTGTTTGGCTCTGGTTTCACCCAAGCACATGCTTCTCAATCTGGTCCCTTCTGTTTTGGAATGCCCACCAGTGGGATTCCTTCTTTTTCCTTTTCCACTGCTGCAGCTGGATCTACACCCATGTCTTCCATGGCTAGTGGATCAACTTCTTTTCAAGGGTTCCCCTTCAGAACTGGACATATTCCTAGTTTGAATCCTTCTTTAAGGTCCTTTCCATTTACTTCTCAGACTCAGAGTTTCAACCCTTGTTCTGGAGGTCAAAATTCTACTACTTTTACAGGATGGAACCCTGTATTTACTACAGCGGGGGCAGGGAATCAGTTTTACGCTGGTCACCAAGGGAATGCTTCTTTCCCTTCGTCGAGTGCTTATCAAACCTTTTCCCCTCTTTCTAATGCCTGGAACCCCTATCAGGGGCTTTCCTCTTCATTTAATACTTTAGGAGGGGGAACTGGTCCGGTCTTTGGTAACTCTGCGTTGGGAGGAGGTTCTTCTCCTTTTTCTACGAGTTCTTTTTGGCAACCTGGTGCCTCATCAAATCCAGGGTATTCTTTTCAGAATGTTGTGAATTCATCCTATCAAGGATGGAATCCTCAGGCTCCACCTCGTTTACCTTTTCTGGCAACGTTAAACTTGCCAGATCTGTCGAAATTGACGAATGATCCGATTCGGTACAATCCGGGGTGGCCTCTGGTCCCGACCAAACTACCTTCAGACATTCCAAAGTTTGAAGGCAAGAATGGAGAGGATCCGGCTGACCACATCACCACTTTCCATTTATGGTGCTCTTCTAACTCCCTGATCGATGATTCGATTAGGTTGAGATTGTTTCAATGCACCCTAACTGGAAACGCTGCCAAATGGTATATTGAGCTAACTGGGGGTAGTTTTGCTACATTTGGAGAACTGGTTGTTACATTTCTAAACCATTTCCAGTTTCCTGTCCGATATGACGCTGGGACTGAACTCCTAGCTAATTTTAAGCAGGACAATGAAACCCACATTTCTGATCACATTCAGGAATGGTGAAGAAGGAAGAGGCTTATTAAAGCTCATATTCCAGGAGAATTCCTCTTGGAATGGTTTCTGAAATCTCTGCAGTCAGAAATTTCTAAAGATGTATCCCTGTCTGGGGTATTTTCTGACGAACAGACCATTTTTAGGGCCTAGCAGTTGGAACTGATATATTCTCAGTATGGGGTCCTCCATAAATATTTGCCCAATGCTCCTCGCTCCAAATTAGATTTATCCAAAACTAAGCCTGGTCCTCATGGTGATGGACTTATTGGGTCGATCAATAGTGGCGCAGCTAGCCTGCTTACTCAATTGCAATAGTTGTCTATACAATCTGCTCCTTCTGGTCAGGTTGTGCATGCTGAGTCATCGCCTTCCCAATCTTTGTCGATAAACGCTGTCCAAACTTCTGATCCCAAAGGAAATCAACAATCCGAAGGGAAGAAGAAGGGACGGAATAATAAGAAAAAGGGCAAGAATGGGAAGGGTAATGCAAATAAAACCAACGATCATGTTGGTGAGGGTCCAAAGGATAAAAAGAAAGTGAAGTTTCCATGCAAGTTATGTACTGGAGACCATCTTACACACCTTTGCCCTAAAATTTATGATGCGCAGCGCTTGTTAGCTCAGTAGGGTTCTTCTAGTTCCCAAGCTGTGTTGACAAACCCTTTTCCCCAAGGGCAACAACTAGTTTTTTATGCGAATCAAAATCCTGGGGCTTCCTCTGGGGGCACCCAGGAAGGGGAAATTCCATCGAACATATTCATGATGAGTGCTCACGTGGATGTCGCTACGAGATCCCGTGATTATGGTGGAGAAGAGTCTTTGAAAGCTAAGGATACTCCTAATGCTATTGAGCCGCTTCACATTATCAGGCCTACTGTTGAGCCTATACCTCGGATGCCCAAAGCATCTACTAAGCGTTTGACGATTAATCCAAATGCTAGGGCTACCCAGAACTACTCTATTGTGGAAGATCTGACGCAGAGTCCTTGTGCCATGTTGGCTTTTGAGGTGCTCCAGTCTTGTCCGGCTCAGCGCAGTGCTTTGCTCACTGCCATTGGGGTTATTGATCCGAAAAATTCTCTTCTGATTACATTTGATATGACTAATTTTAAGAAGAGACTCCCCCGTCATATGGCTTTTCATATTAAATCATCATACTGGAAGTGCAATATCTTTCGAACGGTTGTTGATGAGGGTGCTTCCACATGCGTGATGTCTCTCACATGTTGGAAGACGATTGGATCTCCCAAAGTTGTTCCATCTACCACTCTTCTGACTGTGTTTGATGGTCATTCTTACAGACCACATGGTATTGTCCCAGCTTTGCCTATCTGTGTTGGGGGCAAAACTGTGAATATAGAGGTTGAGGTAGTTGATGCAAGCTTGGACTACAACCTTCTGTTGGGGAGAAACTGGATTTATGAGATGGATGCCATTGCATCCTCATTATTTCGGATTATTTGTTTCCCTCACGAAGGGAGAATTGTTACAGTGGACCAACTGGACTGTCCTCCTGTAGACCCGAATGCATATACTGACTCATCTGTTCCAAAGTTGGATAATACTAAGGCGCCTGTTGAGAATTTAGGGGTTGGAACGTATTCTTCCTTGATGGGTACTTTCGATATTCCTCCTCCTACGTTTCATATAAATGCAATTTCATCCTCCAAGGCTCCTCTTCGAAGAGAGTTCTTCAGAACTCATTATTTTTCGGACCCTTGGACCTTACCTTCCCCTACTACCACATTAGCGGAAGGTCAAGTGGGTGGAATGGCATTTCCAATGTCTACAACTGAGATTGCTTATCAGTCTATTGTTGACTCTGCAGAATCCATCCCAGCTCCTCTTTCACCAGAAGAGTTGGATGGAGATGTGGCTCCAGCTTGGGCACTTAGTTCTTCTTCTGCCCAGGATTGCCTTGATACCACTCTTCCATCTGAAGAGGCCATCCTGGAAGCTATGACTAGTATAGATAGACTGTGGGATGATTTGCATCATCGGTCTTACTTTTTACCTGATTTGAGCGAAGTTGAAACGAGTTTTCCAAGTCCTCCATCTCCTGGTCCTCTTCGCCCAGTCCTGAACCCTTTAGCACCAACACAGGTATATGCTGAAGGGAACATGGCTGTGATTTCTCCAACTATCCTTGTGAACATTTCCAGGGATCCCAATATTATTGAGAATGTCTTCATCGGAGCTGAATGTTCCCATGAAGAGATTCAGATTTACACCGATCTCTTTAAAGAGTATAGGGATGTATTCGCTTGGTCTTATGAGGAAATGCCTGGTATAGATCCATCTATTGTCCAGCATGAGATCAAGACTTACGAAAACGCTAAGCCTGTGAGGCAAAAACTTCGTCCGGTTAATCCTAGGAAGGTAGTGGCTATCAAAGCTGAGGTGGAGAAGCTTCTTAAGGCGGGATTCATTTTGCCTGTTCCTTTGACTGAATGGGTTTCAAACCCTGTTCCCGTAGATAAAAAACAAGGAACAATTCGAGTTTGCATTGATTTCAGAGACCTCAATAAAGCATGTCCTAAAGATAATTACCCCACACCATTTATCAATCAGATCATTGACGAGTGTGCCGGTAATGAGATTTTCTCCTTCATGTACGGTTTCTCCGGATATAATCAGATTACTATCCATCCTGAAGATCAGCATAATACTTCCTTTATTTGTCCTTGGGGTACTTTTTCATACAAGAAGATGCCTTTTGGTCTTAAAAATGTTGGGGCTACGTTTCAATGAGCCATGTCATATGCCTTCCACGACATCAAAAAGATTATCGAGGCGTATTTGGATGATTTAGCTGCTCATTCTCGAAAGAGGATGGATCATCTTGCTCACCTCCGTCAAATATTTGAACGATGTCATTTCTATAAGATTAGGTTGAATCCGAACAAGTGCATTTTCACGGTTACATCCGGTCGTTTATTGGGATTCATTGTGTCTAGGGAAGGGATTAGGGTAGATCCCTTCAAGGTTGAGGCAATACTTCGGTTGCCTCCCCCATCCTCTATTCTTCAACTTCAAAGTCTACAAGGAAAGTCTAATTTTCTTCGGAGATTTATCGTAAATTATGTTGAAGTTACCAATGGATTTATGAGATTGTTGAAGAAGGGAGTTCCATTTCTTTGGGATGACTTCGCTCAACGCTCATTCGATGCTTTGAAAAAAGCATTGACCTCTACTCCTTTATTGAGTACACCTGATTATAGCAGGGATTTCCTTTTGTATCTTGCAGCAGCAGAATCTACTATTGGTATGGTTCTGGTTCAGGAAGATGATGCTCTTGCAGAGCATGTTATTTACTATCTTAGTCGAGGATTGGTAGGACCTGAATTCTGGTACACTTCGATAGAAAAGTTAGCTTTAGCAGCAGTTCATGCTATGCAGCGACTCCGGCATTACATTATTCTACGAAAAACTTATTTTTTGGTAGCATCCAATCCATTTCAGTTTGTCCTCAGTAGGCGAGTGATTGGGGGCAAATACAATAGATGGATTGTGATTTTGCAGGAATTTGATCTTGAGTTTATGTCTGCCAAGTCCAAGAAATCATTGGTTTTCGCATAATTGATCTCCGAGTTGCCCTGTGAGGAAGAAATTATCTATGATGAATCCTTCCCAGATGAACATTTGTTTCTTATCTCTTCACAGGATCTTTGGTATGGAGATATCATTGTGTATCTTCAGACTGCGAAGTTTCCCTCTACTTTTTTGAAAGATGAGCGTCGTAAGTTGCATCACTTGGCTAAGAATTACTTGATTATTGGTGATGCTTTATACCGTCGAGGGGTTGATTCAATCCTGAGACGTTGCTTAACTCTCGAAGAAGCTGATGCTGTGCTGAATGATTGCCACAGTGGAGCTTGTGGTGGTCATTTATCTAGGCTTGCTACAGCCCAAAAGATCTTGCGTGCTGGGTACTTTTGGCCATCAATTTTCAAGGATTGTATGGAGTCGGTCAAAAAGTGTCATCCATGTCAAGTTTATACTCGAAAAATGTGCGCTCATCCAGCTCCGCTTTTTCTAGTCATTACTGTTGGTCTTTTTACAAAGTGGGGTATTGATTATACTACTTGTAACCTGCCTTTGGCTAAAGGTCACAAGTACATTATTGTAGCAGTAGACTACTTTACTAAGTGGGTCGAGGCTATGCCTACTTTTGGGAATGATGGTGAGACTGCAGCTCTTTTTCTTTTCAACCAGGTTATTTCTCGTTTTGGTATTCCTAGAGAGATTGTCACTGATCATGGAAGTCATTTTCAGAATAGCGTGATGGCTGAGTTGGCTCTAAAATTGGGTTTCCGGCAGGAGCATTCATCTCCGTATTATCCTCAAGCCAATGGGCAAGTGGAAGTCGTGAATAAATCCTTGAAGACAATTATTCAAAGGACAATTGATAAAGCTCGATCCAACTGGCATATTATGCTATATCCTACACTTTGGGCATACAGGACGTTAGTGAAAACTGCAACTGGCTTTACTCCGTTTCAGCTAGTGCACGGGTTGGAATTCATATTTCCCATTGAATGTGAGATTCCTTCTCTTAATTTAGTTGTTGAACTTCTTCCTGACACTTCTAGTCTTGAAGAACGACTCCTTCATCTGGAACATCTCAATGAGCAGCGTCGGGATGCCACCACGATGAATGAAGCGCATAAAAACTGAGTTAAAGCTCAGTACGATAAGGTGGTCAAACCTAGGGTTTTTTCGGAAGGTGACCTTGTTTTGGTCTATGCCCAAGAAAAAGATGCCCTGGGGGCAGGAAAATTTAAGTCTATGTGGTATGACCCCTTCATCGTTAAAACAGTCCTTAAGAAAGGGGCATATACCTTGGTTGATTTTGAAGGGAACGAGTTGCCGGAGCCCAGAAATGGGCTCTATTTGAAAAAGTATTATGCCTAGGCTTCGGCCTGGCATTTTGCTTTTGTATATAGTAGTTTTTCTTTGTACATATCTGGTTGTTTTTCGATCTTTGATGGGTTGGTGATGTTTTTGATCTGCTTTGGCAGGTTGTGTCGGATGTTATGAGTCATTTTTGTTTCGCCGATGGTGCTAGTAGACACACTCAGAACTTAGCTTCTGCAGCTTGGGTGCTTCATTATCCATCCAGTCAGCTGTTAGTATCAAGAGGGGTCTGCATTGGTCCTGCTTCCAATAACATAGCAGAATACACTATAGTTGTTTATCTACTCTCGGAGGCAATATCTTTGGGTGTTGATTTGTTGGTAGTTTTCTTGGACTCTCAGCTGGTGGTGTCGCAGTTGAACAATACTTATCGGGTTCGAGTTCCATTTTTACTCCGGTAGTTCTTGAGGGTACGTTTGTTACAAAGATCATTTCAATTTTTAACTTTCATTCATATTCCTCAAGCTGACAATTGGCTCGCAGACTCATTAGCTAATCAAGCAATTGATTGGCACATTAATCATTCCATACAATAAAATTTAATCATAAAAAACATCATACATTTTGATACATTTGTCACATCACATCAAACATTGTTGTATATATATCATCAGAGTGTTCAAAAAACTATACAAAATTTGGATCCATAAGTCATACAAAATTTGGGCTTACGCCCGATCATGTTTATTCTCAAATAATATACAGTCATCTGATACATCATATCTATCTACTCCTGAGGTCCCTACCCAAAAGTTGTGTTCCTATAGAACACGATCGCGGTGGCAACTCGGCGGAATAACCGTACCCAGTCTCGGGGCACTCCTACCACCCGTCTCTGGATGGCTTCAGGTAGATCTTCCACTGCAGCCATAGGTACTTGGCAGGTTAATCCCTCCAAGTTCCTCTATACAGCCTGGAGGGTCCTGTCTGAATCTATTGTATCCGCTTCGCCCCTGCGACGCTTATGTCGCAGGAAACCCTCAGGTCGAACTGGTCCAATATATGTATCATGATCATTTTTAAATTGTAAGTCATTATGAATCTAATCAAAAACATGTTTGTTTTCCATTTTTTTCATACTTATTTGAAAAAATCCAAAAAAAAATTATATAAGTCAAAAAATTGCAAACTTATCGACTGTGCCCCATGCCGCCCCTGGTGGAAGGACAAGATCTGGATCGCCACGAAAGTCCATCCCGGCATAGGGATAGTCGTCCACAGCGATGATTTGTTCTCCCCACTAAAGGAAGAACTCATCATCCCAAGTGGTCCGGGGAACTTCACTTCCCCCCAATCTCTTCATCATGTCTGCCCAACGGGCAATTCTTGGGTCTCTCGGGCTGCTGATGGTAGAGATCACTTTGGGTCTTAGCGCTGGAATCTTCTCGAAGAAGAATGTCATCAAAATTGTACCATATCCAAAATGTTTTGTCTTTGCCTTTCGGATTGAAGTCAATTGTTGCTTCATGTTCATCAGAAGAGTTGTGCACCAATCATATAAATGAGTTAAGCATTCCACTGCTATACTCATTTGCGTCTTGGATGCCTGGTGTAGAGAAGTTGATCCTGCTACTCTCCCAATGGTAAAAAGGAGGATTTTTATGTGCAAGTCTCTTAAATCTTTGATTGCAATTTGAGTTCCCACTTTCTTGGAACCCTCTACGCAGTAGACGTGGACGTAATCTTCCACGGTTAGCCCTCCCAAAGGCTTACCATGCAAGTCTACTGGCTCCCCCCTTTGGGAGAGTCCAGTAATAAAATATATATCTTCCACTTCGATGCGTATGGGCATCTGATCTATGATGAAGCAGTCTTCTTCTGGTTCCCAATAGTTCACAAGCATTTCGAGCAACCGGACATTACTCTTCATATTTGGCATTTTGAAAAACTTGAGCAATCCGCAATTCTGGAGAATATTTAGTGATGCTCGATCCCGCATGACTTCTTGATCAATAGAACTATGTTCACGCTCTCTCCATGATATGGTCATCCTGCAAAATTTCAATAATTCATTCATTAGCTACGCATTTCTCATTTTGGGTCGCGCATACGCGACTTTCTTTGTGCACAGTCGTGTATATATGTGACTTGGTCATTATAAACCCGCGTATGCGCAAACCCGTGATTTTTAGCAAGAGATTCTACGGTGAAAATTCCTAAATTTTAATTTATGAACAGACAAAATGAATAGAAAGGATGGTTTATGAGCTTACCTGACAAATTCGGTGAGATTTGACGGTCGGTTGCTCCTGTTTTGACGAAACAGGTTTTTTTCTCCAGAGCACTTTTTCCCAAATCAGCGATGTAACAATGAACCAAATATGAGGTAATTTGTCTATTTATGCCCAAAAAAGTTGAAAATTTTCGCAAAAAATTTTTATGCTTATTTTTTCAATCTATCTTAAGCTGCATAACCCAGATGCTTAGAAGTGCCCAGATTGGTATATTTTCAGGTACATTTTGACGAATTTGAGATTTTTCCCGGTTTTTGATCCATGACTGCTGACCCGTCATGGCAGGTATATGATCTTCACTAGCATATAGGTTAGGGAATCCACTTTCCGTTGCATTTTGCATACTAGCCTCCATTATGATCACTTGCCATAGGGTCGATCCCATCAGGTCATGAGTATTACACCCATTTCACTCGTCGATTATTTAATCATGACTTGATGATAGAACCTTCCTTTACATGGGCTTCTTAGTTAGTTCCTTGCTATCACTTATTGCCCATGCTGCTTTTTATGTAGGCTCGGGAGTCCTCTTTAGTCCCGCCATGACTTATGTGTTGAAGCTTCATTCTTCCTCTTCCTCACTATCATTTTTCTGGCTTTTACCCTAGAGGCTCCTTGGTGTTGTTGAGTTGTATTACTGCATTGCATATTGGCTACTTGTTTATCTTGGCCTTTAGCCGGCTTCATTTGGACTCAATGTTTAAGCCAAATTTTGACCTTGTCTATCTGTACAAGTTAACCGTTGCATGCACTTAGCTATCGCGACTTGACACCCTTTTACCCATGGATGGAACATTCCTCTGAGTATCGCTTACCAGTTTTCTCCACCTTGCATTGAGCATAGGATCGTTCCAATCCCAGGAACTAGTGCATATGTTTCTTGATACTCGTTCTATCCATTGTACCATAGCATTCTTTTATTCTATTTCAGGCTTATTATATGAAAAAGAAAAAAAAAACAAATATAACAAAAAGAGCGGGAATGGGATGTAACTTCATTGTTTGATGGCAGTACAGTGTTATTTTGTTGCCCTTGAACAAAGCACATACACTTATATATCTTTCCTACATTTGGGATGGTTTTAGTTTTGACCTAGGTTCATCCTTTGCCTTGTTTCACTGGTCAGTCCTCCCCCGGTTGGTTATCTCTTCCAATCATATGGAGAGTTTGTTCTGCCTCCTGCATAACAGACTTATACAGTGTCACTTTTTACTGCCATGGTCATCACGAGTCGTACTTTTGTTCAAGGGAAGTCTAACCAGAGTCGAACATTCTGTGGTGTCTCTTGACTCATTATTCAGTTGGCCTTCTTGGTCTTGTTAGTATCTTGTTCTATCACATCAGATGTTTTGGTCCTCTGCTCATGCTGGTTTGAGAAGGTCTCCATTGACTTCTTGCTGGCGGGTTTGTCTCTTATCGACTACGACACATTGCTCTGAGAGCAAACCTAGAGCCGCACCCTGGCCCTATTTTCATCATTGATAGGTGACCTTGTGCTCAGCATTTGATCATCATTATGGGTCTTTGACTGAGTGGTTTCCCCTGTGTTTGACGTCAGCATACATTATCACACTTTGGATTCGTGCAGTACCTTGATTTCCATTTGACCCTATCGGTGGATATCTCACCTCTGTGTCAGCTTTCATTATTGGTTGGTTCAGAGGGTTTCTTTCATGCGCTAGCTTCATCTTGTGCATGTCCGAAATGTACTTTGGTTTGGTTTCGTCACTCTACTTCATCCGATTCCTTCCAAATCTTGGCTTGCGGGTTACACTCGCGCTAGACTGATGTGGGATGCCTTAATGCCTTCCTTCCAGCAGATCTTTTCCCATCGACTCCGACTCATTGCTCTGCGAATAAGGTCTAGAGTCTTTTTGTCAGTACCTTAGGGTTTGTAGTCATCAGTGGCAAACTCTTCGCTATCGACAGTGGGGATTCATCATTGCCTCCTGATTGGTAGATTCTTTCAAGTGTTCAACTTCAACTCATTTATTCGCATTTGTTAGATTGTACTGGGGCACCTTGATGCTCATTTTCATTATTGGTGGGTTGTCTCACGTTGGTTAACAATATACATCATTGACCGGTAATCCAACGATTTCTCACATGGTCAACTTCAGCTCATTTATTCCCATTGTGTAGAACTGTGCCATAGTGATCGGTGAAGACCTCGGGTTGCATCAGCATTTCTCGGTTCACTTTTGACAGTCCATTCAGTTTCTGCCAGTGATGTCGTTCACCCTTATATGTTGCAGTGTCAGTACAGCAGCATCCTATATGTTGGCTCCCGAGTTGCATGATTGTACCGTTTATTCCACCTCTTATGATTTGGCACTTGGAGATTTCGTTACTTATATGATCAGACATCTAGTTTCAGCATCATTGATCAGCTTTCTATATATGTGATACTTGGACATTGATTCAGAATTGTACTTCCGGGCCATGCTCAGATGATTCATTGTGTACTTTCAGTTCAGTTATACTTGTATCCATTTTGGATCTATTATGTACTTTCCATATGATGTATTTTTTACTGAGCATGGGTATGCCCGCCTCAGCATGAGTTGACTCTCTGTTTTCTTTCATGGTTTTTGGCAGGTTGAAATCTGGTGAAGTCCTCTCTTGTCCTTGCGAAGTTATTTCTATGTGCATAATACATTTCGGCCATCATATACTCCTTCTGACCTCATATATTAGGGGGCATCTATTATAGCATCATTTTTCACCCTCAGGTGATTCATGATTGTCTTTATGGCTTTGGGCACCCATTCCTACAGACTTGAACAAATTCATTAAAAAACAGTGTTAAAATTCCCATACGCGGGTATGCCCAGAATTTTCCGCATGTATACGCGAGTCCACATGTAATATTCCGCGTATGCAATTAAAACCATTAAAAATATATATATAATTCCCTATTTTCGGGCTGGGTTGATGGTTACTCCAGTAGTTCAACCACCCCAGCCCGTGGCCAACTGTTTCCAACTGATTGAAACTACTGTGAGGGAATATAAAAGCCCCTCATGTGCATGGCCTAAGGGAGAGAGAAATTTTATAGACATTATAGTCTGTTGGAATCCTAATTCAAGTATGAATTCCAGTGCCTCCTGCACTTTCCCAGATTTATACAGGAAACCCTTGTTGCCTGGAGATGTTCATCTGTTTATATGCCATCTCGAGTGCACAAGTCTTGAAAGTTTCTTAGCGAGGCAAGGGCGGGACAGATCCAGACAACGGTCTACTTGAAGATCATGGAAGGATTCAGGTGATCTCTCCACTCTTTATTTATGTACATGCTATTTGTAATAATGAAGAACCATCTTGCTCCTGAACTTCTGTGTTAGTATCTATTTGTATATGTGAAAAGATTGATTATTAAGTAGTTATTATCGTTTATATCATATTTCACATGGATTACACTAACGTTTAGGAGAAATATATGATGTACAACTAGGTTTCCGTGCATTTTCTTTCTTGTTTTCCAGGTTGGAGAGGAAGAAGGGTTGCTGGGGGTTTGGACCCCGCGGGATCTACATCGAACGTAGGACTACAGATGAGTTCTGCTATCGTTGTTATATGGTTTTTAGCATTCAAGTGTGGTTGTGTGTCAGTCCTTCTGAATAGCATGCCCTGATCTGTGGAGGTTTTGACCCAACAAACCTCTAGGGTGATTTTCCCTGAAACAGTCATCGATGAGTGCTCTCCACTCACTCTCTGGAACTATGAGAGGATGCTCATATCTAGGGTTAAATTGCAATTGCGTCCTATAGGTGTCCCTGGTATATTTCAAATATTTTCTGGCTACCCGAGCCACCGCTGTTCTGTCAAATATGCCGACCCCAAAAAGGGTTTTTAGATAATCTAGAAGTTCTTTTTTCAGGTTGGAACTCTGGGAATTCCACCCTGTGCGTATGGTTGGGCCAAAAATTACCAACGCATGGCTCTCCAGATACCTATAGAACTCATTGTTTCCTACACAGAAAAAAAAAATATATTATCATTAATTTAAAAATAAAAATCATGATAAATATGTTTTAGATAAAGTACATGAAATAGTTAAAATATTAAAATTTACTTGGGAGTTGTACATGCTTTATAGGGACACCTTCATCGTTCACCAACAACGTGCCATTAATGGTCCCTGTGGAGCTGACACGTGTAGCTCCAGGAAACGCAATAATGTAGTTGGCCATATCAGCCTCATCATTGCCAACACGTTCAGCGGTTGGCTGGGTGTCTACTTGGGCAGGGTGTGTTTCTTGGCTGGCACCTAAAGGAGTAGAAGGTGTACGAGAGGGATTTTGGGCAATCTCTTGCCCTTGTGTCCCACTACCACCAACACCGGATTCAGCAAGTGCCAAAAAACGCTACATACAAAAAAAAAATTTGTTAGTTTAGTCAATGTAAAAATTAAAAATCAAACTATCACAATTCATCTCATGCAGAACAAAAAAAATATCCTTTTGAATTTTTATTATTACCTAATATCTTTCTAGCTGGCTCATAAGTTGTTTTATCTTCTCTTCTGTTTCAGGTGTTGGAGGCGCGTCTATCAAAGTATTAAATTCCGACCTTGCATCTCGTGCCTTTTTTCGCAACAAGAACACTGGAGATAGGGATGAAGAAAGCTCTTCCTCAAAGAGGGAATCATCAGGCGTACCAAGGCTAGGTGTCTGCATATTTGAACAAAATTAATATTATTTCAATTATGTAAATAACTAAAATAGCTGAAGATAGAGAAATGCTGGCACTTTACATGTTCTTTCGTTGGCCTCTTTCCACGATCATCCCGTCTCTGGGTTGTTCCTGCACTGCTCTCATCATTCTGCCACATTGCAATAAAATTATAAATGTAAAAACTTGAAAACAATATCTAAATTAAAAACAAAAAATGAAAACTGAAATAATTTCTAATAAGACACTGGACGACAGAGTTAGAGTTTCAAATATGCCTTGCATTGAATTCAGTCCTGGAAACATTTCATTGCACATTAAGGCACCCAAACAAGAGACGAGTTGACAATGAAGACCTTATTGAATATATTGTTGGAGCAACTTCTAGTAAACTTGTTGTGAAGACCTTGAGGACATTTTTGGAGCAAAATTGTTGAAGCTAATGGTATAGCATTGTTGGAGACGATCTTGAAGGGCCTTGAAGTGAAGCTTTTGGAGCAACTATTGAAAAATCCTTAGAGAATTTAAGTAAGGCACTTTCTATCTTCCATCACCTTTTTCCTTTCAATATCCTTTAAATGATTTTATTGATATTTAATGTTTGAAATCACATTATAATTCCTTGATTATATGTGTTTGGGGACTAGAATAATTTCACACTAAACCATGCAAACTTAAAAGTAACTTAACAGATCCATAAAGTAATAATAATCATAATTCCTAATTTCCTATTGTACGATATGATGCAGATTATTCAAACATGAAGCAATGAAGACATGCAATGTCTGAATTTCAAGATTGATGAACCAATACAAGAAGTTAGAAACTACAACTTTGATTCAATACTCTGTGTCCTAACTCCGGGAAGGAATCTAGTTTGTAGTACAGAACATGCATCGTGTATTATCAATTCTTAATTGACAACAACTAAAGGTCATCTACATCATCAATTCCTTCCCATTTTGTGTTTTTATGTTATATTCCTTATAAAAGTGTCAAATTTCTCTCAAAGTAAGCAACCACTGAATAAAATAAAAAATAGTTGAAATATGATTGAGAAATGGTCATTTATTTCTTAAAAGGATCTTCACGATTTCTTTGGTTGTTTTTCATCTCAAGAAACAAGAAATGACCTAAGAAACTATCGTGTTGTAATATAAGAAACAACACGGTGCAATGGCCATTTTCAAAGCCAAATGATGTCCATTGAGGACATGGCCTTTATTTGGTTCTTGTTTCATAGGAGTTTCGGGTAGAAATGGAACTTTTTTGTACCATTTCCAGTAGTAAAAAGGGAAAACCTTCTTTTTCCATGGGAAATAATCTACCTTTCCTTTTTCAAGATAATCTAAATCACAAAAAATATGAACTATACTGCACACATTCTTGGATAATGTGAAAGTGGAAAAGGAATACCCTACACAAGTGATGCGCACATGTACACTTGAACACTAATATATTTTTGTAGTTGAAATGCAATGCTTGTTTTCATTTAAATGTAGGGTTTTTAAAGCAGGGAGAAATAATGGCTGCCAATTTAATAAGTGTTTCTTTGGGAAAAATTTAAATCTTGTATTGTGTGATGAAGATAATAGAGGGTATTGAATCTTGATTATTGACATTGTGTTTAACTTGAATAACTCAAATAATTATAAATATCAGTCGATGAGTTCTTTTTTCAAGTATGTCACTCAAAACTCTTATGTCAAATCATTGTATGATGGCTAGCATTTGCTTGTTTCCCTTTCTTCAGTTCAATGTAAAAATTATATTAGTATATTGGAGCACAAATGATAACTACAATTTTTTGCTCTACAGTATATCTAGCCCCAATATTATGAAAATTTTTCTCAAGTGGAGCTATTTGGTTAGGCTGTAGGGTCAACCCTCTATAGGAGGAAGGGCCTGCAGTAATGACTTGCCATTTTGCAAGAGCTGAGGGCCAATGTTGTTCTGCAAGAGCTGAGGGTGAATGCTGTTCTGCAAGAGCTGAGGGCGAATGTAGGGCAAATGCTGTTCTGCAAGAGCTCAGGATGAATGCTGAGGGCGAATGTTTTTCTTCAAGAGCTTAGGGTGAATGATGAGGGCGAATGCTGTTCTGCAAGAGCAGAGGGCGAATGCGCGCATGATATCAGACTTTAATGTAGCACACATGTACATTTGAACACTAATAGATTTTTGTAGTTGAAATGCAATGCTTGTTTTCATTTAAATGTAGGGTTTTTAAAGCAAGGAGAAATAATGGCTACCAAATTAATAAGCGTTTCTTTGGGAAAAATTTAAATCTTGTATTGGGTGATGAAGATAATAGAGGGTATTGAATCTTGATTCTTGACATCTAGAGAACCCTACAGCCTAACACAATCCAATGGAATTGACCAAAAAAACCCAAATAGAGTCAACCCTACTATAGGAGGAAGGGCCTGCAGTAAGAACTTACCATTTTGCAAGAGCTGAAGGCGAATGCTGTTCTGCAAGAGCTGAGGGCGAATGCTGAGGGCAAATTCTGTTCTGCAAGAGCTGAGGGCGAATGCTGTTCTGCAAGAGCGGAGGGCGAATGCGTGCGTGATATCAGAAGTTAATGTAGCTATTGCGACGGATATGAAACAATAAAATCATTTTTATGTAGCGTGCATATAAGTTTCGTATTTGTATTTAGTGCGCATATAAGTGTCGTTATACTGACGGCAGAAAAGGCGTCGCTATTGCGATGAAGACCTCCAAACGTCGCAATTACGACACTTAGACATTGTGTCGCACTTGCAGTCATTACAATAGCGACGCGTTGGGCCATAGTGTCGCAAGTGCGACGTCTTCCTCCAAACGTCGCAATTGCGACACTTTTCTAAGTGTCGGTATTGCGACACTTTTCTATAAATGTCGGTATAGCGACGGTTTCGGGCAGGATGGAAAAAAATTTGGGAAATTTCCGACATTTGGTCAAAAGTGTCAGAACCAAGTGTTGGAATTTCCGCCAAATGTAGTAGTGTTATGACCCCTTTCAGCATGAATAATATAGGGCCCTTTCCACAAGTTCTCAAACTTGCCATGTTTTCCCTTCTCTTCTCTCCTTGAATCCCACTTAAGAACAACATTTCCAACCTGGAAATTTTTTGCGTTAGTTCTCTTATCAAATAGTTTCTTTACATTTTCTTGAACCAACTGTGTTCTCTCATAAACTTCTTCTCTGGTCCATTGTAAATGGATGGTTTGATTGATTCTCCTCTGCATATCATTCTCTTCAACCTGCACTTCTTGAAGGAGCTTCATGACTTGCACTCCTAATGAGGTGGGAAAAACTGCGTCCATACCATAGACTAGCTGATAGGGGGACATATTTATTGATTTCTTTGTAGTTAACCTACCAACCCATAAGGCATGAACCAGTTTACTGTGCCATGATTTTTGATTTTGTTCCAACAGTTTTTTAATGATATTAATGAGGCTCTTGTTGGAAGATTCAGATAATACATTTCCTTGGGGACAGTAAATAGTGGAATGACCCAAGGTTATGTGGTATTTGTAATAGAAATCAACCATCTTCTTAGATTTAAAAGCAACAACATTGTCTGTTATGATTTTTCTGGGACAACCAAATCTGGATAGGATATTTGTTTCAAGAAACTTGATAATGACAGAGTCATTAGCATTTCTGGAGGGTATGGCTTCTATCCACTTGGTAAAGAAGTCAGTGGCTGTGAGGATCCACTTATGTTGGGCTGAGGAGGATGGGTGAATTTCCCCATTGAAGTCTAAACCCCATTGTTGGAAAGGTGCCTCAACTCTGATAGGATGTAAGGGTAAGGGAAGAAGTTTTATTTTGTCATCAAAGATTTGACATTTATGACAAGACATGACCAACTTCTGAGTGTTTGGGAAAATGGTAGGCCAATAGTAACCAGATCTAAGAATTTTGTTTGCTGTGGCCTTCCAGTAGAGGTGTCCTCCACATTCTCTGTCATGCAACTCGTGCATAATTTTCCCTGCATCATCTTCAAGTAAACATTTAAGAAAAATTCCAACAACATTTTTCCAATATAATACCCCATCTAAGATGCAAAAACTCAAAGCTTTTTGTTTCAAAAATCTAGCTTTAGTTTTAGACAAAGAAGGAGGGGCATTTAAATATAAAAGCACATAAATAATGTTAGCATACCAAGGAGAACTTAGAAATGTTTCTTCAATAAAAGGAGTAGTAGATTCTTCTATTTCTTCCAACAAATCTACCATGTTGATGTCTAGTGCTTGGAAGTTAGACTCAACCATAAGTTTTTCTAATCCTTGTCGTTTAACTAGTTTGGTGGGCCTGATTTCTAAGTCATATTCAAGAATAGTTGCAATCCATTTTCCCCTTTTACCATTAGCGTCTTGACTTATAATGTCCTTGACAACAATATGTGGAACAAAATAAATTATGTGAGAGTGTAAAATATAGACCCTAAAGTTTTTTAATGCTTTCACTAATGCTAAGGCTTGCTTCTCCATGATGTTATATTTGAGAGGAGCATCTCTTAAGGCCCTACTAAAGAAAGATATTGGTTTTTCTTGCCCCTAATCATTCTTTTGAAGTAATACTACGGTTATTGTATGCTCAGATGTGAAAGAAAATATATAAAAGTCTTTGGTGAAATCTGGACTAATCAGGACTGGTGTTTGAGTAAGAGCTTGTTTGACCAGTTCGAATGATTGTTTAGCTGGTAAAGTCCATTTTACACCCACATCTTTCTTAAGCATGTTTGTAATGTTTTTTAATAGCTCAGAAAGGTTGGGGATGAACCTCCTCAGAAAATTAATCTTTCCATTGAAAGATTGTAATTCTTTGAGGCTTCTTGGATGGCTGATCTGCAATATGCCATCTATCCTTGTAGGGTCTATTTTGATTCCCTATTATGAAATTATATGTCCAATAAGTTTACCTTCTTGCAGACCAAAGAGTGTCTTCTTGGGATTCAATGACAAGCTAAGTTTCCTACACTTCTCAAAAACCTTTCTCAGGTGAATCAAATGTTCTTTATTAGTTTTTGATAAAACAGTTATGTCATCAAGGTAAATGATTATGAAATAGCCAATATCTTCAAAAAAGGCTATGTCCATGGCCCTTTGGAAGGTGGCCCCTGCATTCATTAATCCGAAAGGCATTTTGACATACATAAAGGTGCCCCAAGGTGTGGTAAAAGCAGTTTTGATTTGATCACTTGGGAGCACTAACACCTGGTTGTAACCCGAGAACCCATCTAAGAGGGATATCCTTTTTGACCCTACTAAACTTTGGAGTATATGGTCCATCTTGGATAAGGGGTAGTTGTCTTTTAAAGAGGCTCTATTTAAATTCCTGAAGTCAATACAGAGCCTGATTTCCCCTGTTTTCTTTCTAACATAAACTAAGTTTGATACCCACTCTAAATATCTAATTGGTACAATGATCCTAGCAGCATGCATTTTTTCAATTTATGCCTTAACTAAAGGTAATAAAATAGGGTTTATTCTTATTTTTTGTTTAAAAGGCTTTTGATTTTCCTTCAAAGGGATTTTGTACTGAATGATGCTGGTATCATATGATTTCAAATCTTTGTATCCCCAAGCAAAAACATCTATAAACTCCTTAAATAGCTCTATGTATTGCAATTTTATGTGAGCTGGGAGAGTGCTGGACAGTTTGATTATCTTGGGTTCTGCTAGACTACCTATGTTATGCTCTTCTACATTTGTTTCCACAGGCTCCATTCTCAGTTCTTTGGCTACATTGTTAAAATCAAAAAGGTGTTCTAAAGGTGCGAGACCTCTTGGAATTTTATCATTTTTGCATTGTAAAACTTCCAAGTCTTCTTGGTCTGTGTTGTTAGTTATCTTTGCTTCAAAAGGATTCTCACAATGATTTATATCAGCAGTATATGTCATTTCAAATTCTAGGATTTGTTCAATATACAAACAATTTTCTTTATGGCTGGTTTCAGATATTGGTATACTGAAATCATTTTCTGATTTCAAGAAATCATCTATGTGTTTGTTAGACTCAAACACTTGCCAGTGATCTTTGTTATCAAGCACAGCAAGTCTGTGTTTTACCTTTACGCTAAGTTGTTGATTTATCTCAGGTATTTGAAAATTGGTGGCGTTGAAAGCGAGTTCGTTTGCTAGATGATTTAGTGCTCTTGGAATGAAAATAAGTTCATACCTTTCAAAGGTTTTCAATAGATCAAGGGCAGAGTTCCAATATTCCCTAAGCCTTGGATTTCTAGCTGAGTATTCTCCTTTGATTTGTCTTATGATAAGTTCAGAATCTCCTAAGATTGATATCTTTTGGGCTTCTAATTGTTTAAGCAATTGTAAGCCTAGGAAAAGTGCTTCATACTCAGCAATATTATTGGTGAATGGGAAATCCAATTTATATGAAAAACTCTGATTTATATTTTGAATCCACACACCTGCTCCTGCACTTGTTTTATTACAAGATCCATCAAAGTTTATTGTCCAAAGTATGTCATCCTTATTTTCATTCTCTCGTTTTTGTTGATTTTCAATGTTTTACATTTAATGCGAGGGAAGATTTGATTGTTTTGGTGAACTGATTGGGTTCATGTTTTCCTTATCTTGTTGACTGATTTCATCTTCATTATATAATATAAAGGAATCTAAACTCGATTGAATAGAATAGATTGTAGAGTTGTTTGGTTTGTCTATGTTGCTGACCATGTACTTCCTGTGAGATTCCCTATATAGTCTTCTGTTTTGGTTAAAAAAAGGGATGGTGGCATAAGACATGTCCATTTGAAGGTTTCCCTGAATTTTGGCTCCCCAAGATCTTGATAAGAGCATGCCATACTTAGGGGGAATGTCAGCTACAACTATGTCCATGACTAAACTCTTAGCAGGGATTTGGGATAAGTTAACACACAAATATTTGATTAAACCCAAACATTTGACTCTACTTGAGTCAAAGGAATACAAATATTTGTATGGTTTAGTAATTTCTAAGCCTAAGCTTTCCATCACTATCTTGGGCATTAGATTGTGTGAAGCTCCTAAATCTAACATGGCATTGTGTAAAATTTTATCGTGTATGTTCAAGTTAACATAGAAGGGAGGGACAACCCCTTCTTGGTATTTTCCTTCAACTTCTGGACCAAAAAACAACTTAGGCTTGTCATCTGTCAAGTTCAAGGTGTCAGTATCACACCCTAGTTTCAAAGCTTTCAAAACTTGGTTTTTGTACACCTCTTGGGTCACTAGTTCATCTAGGGGAATGGTAATTTTTATCTTACCAATCTCTCCCTCAAGGCTAAAAGGAACTATTGACTTATTCATGTTTACTTCTGTCTTTTCAATTGAATTCTTTTCAGCAATTTTGATTTGTTGAACCTTGTTTGGACCGGTAATTGGGATAGTTTTATTAGGGCCACTAGCTGAAGTGCTAGGGGTACTCTGTTCAACATTTGGCTGGACGCTTTTGCCTTTTTTTATGTCTGGTTTCTTAGTCAAAATGTTGGCTTTTTCTGCTACCTTTTTGGGATGAGTTTCTGTGTTTTTCTTGATAGCATTATTAGTGTTCTTATCCTTTAAGTTTTCTACATTCCCTTTGCTCCTAAGATCATACTGTTTGTGTACCTCCATGATTGCATTTTCAAACCCCAATCTATAGTCATCAGAATCTTCATAGATGTTTGTACTTTGATCAGAAAATAAGCTTTGTTCTTCTTCAGTGAGGAAAGCATCATCCCCACTGTCTGATCCAATCAAGTTTACATGAGATTCTCCCAACCTTTCCATCTCCTTGTCTTCCTCATATTGATCTACATAGTTTTGTTGGAAGGGAGGTCTAATCTGTCAGTCACTTTCTTTTTGCTTATCTTGATTTTTTTCTCTTCTATAATTCTGATTTCTATTTCTGTTTTGGTTATTTTGAGGTTCACTTGGTGGCACTCTCTCATTTAAATTTATCTTCTCAAGCATCCTCTCCATTACCTTCACTAGGTTATCAATTTTTATGTCAGAAATTAAGGTTGAAGGTATTAGGTCATCTTTATAAGTTACCCTCTTCTCTAATCTCAACCTATTTCTTTTCTCAATTATGTTTGCTTCTACACTCACAGCTCCTTTTTGCATGTCTTCTAAGGTTAAGTAATCCCTCTCCCTTAACTGATAATTCATTTCAGCATCAAGGCCTTCAGGATACCTTACTAAGGCCATGCCTTGAGGAGGTTTCATGTGAGGTGGAAGAGCATTATAAACGCTATTGAAACTAGTGGAGTAATCATGAACACTCTCCCCTTTATTTCTTTTAAGGCTGCTATACTCTGCTAGTATTTGGAGAGGATTCCTTTTGATTTCCCATTTGTTGACGAATGTTTGATGTAAGGTAGGGAGATCATTTATGCTGTTAGGAGGTAAGTTTTTAAACCATTTCTTTACATCTCCTCCTAAGCTTTGGGCGAAGATTCTCATCTTCACAGTTTCTTCTTCTATCTCCATGTAATCGAATGCATCCTCCATCCTATCTACATGATGTTGAGCTGTTGTGGACTCTTTTCTAGTGAAGTGAGGGTTTTTGGATTGATAATCATTTGTTAAGGGAAGTAGAGGTTGTGGTAACACTAATGGGGCATACCATGTTGCCATGGCTGGAAATAAGGGTGGATTTACAAGGGGCGGGTTTTCAAAAGGGAAAGTGGGCTGAACAGGTGTGTTCTTCACAATGGTAGTATGGATTGGAGTGGAAGAAATACCTGGGCCAGCAAACTGATTATGAGCAGACTTGTTATGGAAAAGGCAAAAGTGATGAAGAAGCTGGGAATCAGGAGGAGTGGAAGGTGAGGCTTCTCTACTAAAGCTTTGTTGCAAATCTGCAATGTCAAGATCATTTTGGTTTAAATCACCTTGAGATCTAGTTCTAAAGATGTTCTTTGTATGATGTAAATCAAATTTTGAACCCTCTAAGACAACAAGGTTTTTAGGGATAGAATTTGTTCTTAAGAGGCTCCTATTAGCAGCTGATTTTCCAGAGTTAGGTCTTCCACAAAATTCTTTCAGGATTGTCAACGATTAAAGGAGGATTTGGGTCTGGATGGGATCTAGTATTGATCCTATGTGAAGCTAGACTACTTTTGAAAAATGAGAGAGGTTGAGGTTTTAGGGACTGTTTTTTGGGAATTTTACCTCTCACGATGTCTTACCTAGTATGGGACTAGGCTTCAAAACTTCTTCCAGGCTGGTTAACATAGTCCTAAAGAGATCTGGGAACCTAGATGAGTAATGGGTGTACTGGGGCTAGTGGAGTTGCCAGGTGGAAATTTTTTAGCTTTTATGAAGGTAAAATATTGGATGGTTCCACCACCATATTTATTGTGAAGCCAAACTGAAATTTTTTTGGGTTTTTCTGAGTTAATTTGGTCTTATAGGTTATGAGAGTGTCCTAAATGTGATTTAACACTTAGCTAAGGTGTTTAAACATACAGAGTTCACTCTTATGGCTTGGTAACTGATTTCTTCAAGGTTGGATAAGGTTTTGCAGGAATCCTAAGGGTTACTTAGTTTGTCACTGATTCAATTAAGTCCTATCATGATTACCATTTCTTGGTAGTGCTTGAAGAAGGTTACTTATGTTATAATAGACAGTGAGTGTTTTGTCTTGAATTTTTTACTCAGAGTCCCATCGTGATCGCCATTATGTTTGTGTGAGCAGTGGGATAAGTCCAGAATGTGTTCTTTATCAAGTTAAGGGCCTAAAGAGTTTAAGGAGTGTTTTCAAACCACTATATTCTCAGTAGGTCCCACCGTGATCACCATTATGTTGGTGTCCCATGTTTTGATAGTTTGGCAAATCAAAAGACAAGGCAACATCAGAACCAATCTTTAGAGTTCTAGGATCTAGTCCTCCTGTTCTCAGAGAGGGATCTCTCAAATTATTTGTTTTAGCAAAGGTTTATCTTGTGTGCTTTGAATATTGGTTTTAGGCTAGTTATTAAGTGTAGGTGTTTGATTGTTTGTTTGGTTAAATTGATACAACAGAAAATGAAAGGTCTAGAAAAGATAGGTAGAAAGAGGAAGTAGTAGCTTCATTGGGCAATGGAGTCAAAAAAGGTCATGACAAACTTATCAATGGATATGGGATATCATAGGGAAAATATAACTTGGCCACAGGATCCTTTGGTTTTTTGAATGAGATGGACATCAATCATTTGGAAAGAGAAGTTTAATTCTCAACAACAGGGATTTGAAAACACAATTTGAACAATAAAGAGCTATTTGGTAGACAGGGCTAACCATGAATTCTAAAAATCACACCTTTAAGCAAATAATGATTTCAAAACAACTTTCAAAATGAAATCTAAGATTCGGGGAACACCGTATTTCCTCAAAGATTTTATTTCAAATGACTTAGAAAACATAAAAGATTCATTGATATTTGCAATCATAGAAGAGGGAACACCTAACACATCTATGATCACAACTATAAATACCTTTAAAACAAATGTTTAAGCAAGGACAAAGGGCAAGATCAGAATAGACCTCCTTGACTCACTGTAAACAAGAAACTTCAAAGGGAGACTTCAATAACAGTTTTTAAGTGGCAGTAGACAAGCAGGGAAAACCATAAATCATGCTGAAACCAACTATTCGAACTATTAAGGAAATAAACAAGCATGAAGACTAAAGAGAGAGATTAAAGAATCTAAAATACTTTAGCAGAGGAAAACATGAAACAGTGAAGGATGAACAAGTCTAAGGTGCTTCCAGGAGTCATTTCTTAGCCTAAAAATTTCAACCTACTGTAGTAAGAAATTGTGGAACAGAATGAAAACAGGAGAAAACATTAAACAGTTCAGAATACTTCACCAACAGGCAAGCTCATGGATCCAATGATAGAGCCTTCTCAGGAACAAGCATGCAACAAAATCATCAAGGCCTGCAAGACTTCAGTTTGTTCTTCAACTTCAATAGACTATGTATTATTTCAGAGAGTTTCAGTATTGCAACTAGTAAGCAGCCAACCAACCAACAACCTCTCATCTTCTGCAATAGTATTTATAGAAGAATGAGGAGGTGAGATCTAATAAAAGATCTCTCAAGACAATTAATATAGATTTAATGGTTCCTTGGCCTTTGGGGGGCTCAATGAAGAAACTTACATAGGTTTCCTATATATTAAATAATTTACATAAAGATTTTAAGCTAGGTGGGAACTCCTTTTGACCTTTGAGGCTCTGTGTGATGTCAAAGTTGCTCTGCTGATATTTTGTCATTAATTTTTCTGCAGAATTTATCCTCTGGCTGCGTTGTGAGGCAGATATTTAGTCCTGATCAATAACTTCGGCCTCTGTTTGAATGGTTTGAGGCACAGGTGGCATTGTGGTAGCTGGGAGGAATCAATTTGCCTCAGCTGTGGCGGTGAAGGATTTCTGTCTGATGAACCTTTATGATTTTCCTTTTAACCATGTTTTGATCAGGGATTAGGCTTTCGATAAACCATTTTAGACGTAATCCCATAGATCTGTCTTCAATCTTCTGTCCTGATATATTTTGTCTTCGGCACTGATACTCTTTGATTTGTGCCTATTTCAATGTGTTTTTGCTTGTGTGCAGGGCTATGCAGGGGTGATATGACATCAATGCCTCATAAAAACACTGATGAAACATGAATTTGAAACCTGCGAAGGATTTTCTTTGATGAATTGAAAGTGGGAGGATTATCACCCTCAGCCTTCGAATTTTCTTCAGCGTGGCGGAAAAAACCATTAAACCCTGCAAAAATGCAAAAACGTTATGAAATCCTACATGTATAGGCTAACTGCTTCGGAAGGACATGTGGAATGAGCGAGATCGTTGAATGATGCCATCCAACGGTTGAGATTGATTAGAGGAGGTCAAAGGAGAGTGGAGGAGGAAATTAAATTGGAACCGTCGATCACAGAGAGATCGACGGTCGGGATTGAGGGTGATTGAACAACGTGAAGGGGTCACGTTATTTAGGAAAATAATAAAAAATAGAAAAAGGTTTAAAACCTTAGTTTTGGAAAAAAATGGTCGAAAAATCAGGTTCGAGGTTCGGGACGATCATGGGCCGTCGGATGAGATTGGCCCAAGCGATCAATGGCAGAGGACATGCGTCAAGAACCTTTAGAAAATGCGCCCGGACATCAAAAATTTTAATAAAACCTTGCTGAATAATGTTCTCGGGTCTAGATTTGCCGACTAGGCAAGGAAACAGAGTGATCGAGTTTGGGTCGTCGATCTGCAGATCAGATCGACGGTGAAGACATTTTAACGAAAACACGCCGTATTTGGTTATTGCACGAGCATCTTCGGAGAGTGATCACCATCCGATGAGCGACCTCAGATCGGACGGTGGACGTCAATATCACGTCGGGTCCATGTCTGATCTTTACCGCGCGATGAGGGCGATATTTGAAAATGGGCCCAAGACATGTGGTGGTCGGTGTATGAAATCGCTGCAAAATAGAAAAAATTGCCCCGTGCTCAAAAGCGGTGCGATGAATTCCGCCCGGTTTTGCAATGGTAAGTGACTTGGCGGGGACCATCGGGATGAAAGACTGCGCTCCGTCGATTTACAGATCAGATCGACAGTGGAGAGCGAATGAAATTTTGCACTGGTGGAAAACTATAGGATATAATAAAAAACTGACAATTTTATATAAACAAAGTTTTATAGTGTGGGGGGCGAAATATAAATTGTCGATATGGTTTGGTGCCTCATTGCGGGGCCATGGGTTATATGAAAAATCATATGACCGGGGATTATGGAGGAAGGGCTAATCGTGATCAGCGCTTGGAAGGCTAGCACTTGGTTCTAGCACCAAGACGCATGGAGGGGAAGGGTTAAAGACTTAGCCCAAGGGGCTTAAGTCTATAATATATAAAAATATGATTTTTATATATATTCAATGATTTTCAAAGGATTTGGGGGTTTCGGTATAGTTTAAAAATGAGTTTTAAACTATGGAAAATGATTTTCATGAATGGAAGAAGGGGAATCATGAAAATAGAGGAATTTATGGAGGTAGAAGGGGTAAAAATGAAGGTTATTTTTGTGGTGGAGTGAAGGGAAAAAATGGGATTTTGTAGCAGTTTTTCTTCATGTAAGGATAACAGAATTTCTGAGTTGAAAAGGGGAAAAGTAGTGATGATTATCCAAAGGATAGGATATTATCAAAAAGACTTTAAGCATCAAAAATTTTAGCAATGAAATTGTTTCTTGAAGGCTATCCAAAATAATTTAGCCACCACTTGATATGACAGAATTTATAGGTGGCTAACACCCGTATATAGGTATCAAATTTCTGATACCACATCCTTGGTGATTGTTTTAACCCATACAGAGACTTCTTCAACCTACATACCAGTTCTTTCTTACCCTTCACCATAAGGCCTTTAGGTTGCTTCATGTAGGTCTCCTCTTCTAGATCCTCGTGAAGAAATGTTGTCTTCACATCCATCTGTTCTATCTCAAAATCAAATGCAACAACAACAAATAAAAGTAATCTAATAGAAGTGACTTTGGCAACAAGAGAAAAAATATCACCAAAATCAATTCCTGGCACCTGGGAATAACCTTTTGCTACAAACTGAGCTTTGTATTTCTCCACCTTGCCTTCTACATTCATCTTCTTCTTAAACACCCATTTGCTCTCGATGGGCTTCCTTCCAGTCGGCAACTCCACCAAATCCCATGCCTCATTTTTATGCAAGGATGCCATTTCATCAACCATGGCCTCCTTCCAGAGTTTTCCATCCTCTAAATCTACTACCTCCCTGACAGTTCTAGGATCATCATCAGTTATAGTTAAGGAAAAACCTGAACAGAAAGCAGATGGACTATACCTTTCTGGTTTCCTTCTTTCCCAAACTAATCTTCTCACAGCTGGAGTTTGTGGCTCTTCCTCTTTTGAATCTTCTTCTGTTGTAGAGTCTGATTCATCCTCCTTTAGCTCAAAATCTATCTTCTTAGGTTCCTTTGGTATGATTTCATGTTTAAAAACATCTTTTACCTCTCTAAACACCACATCTCAGTTGTACACAACCTTCCTTGTTTCTGGGTTCCAAAGCTTGTAACCCTTTAAACCATCCTTATACCCAATAAAGATGCACCTTTCAAATTTATTATCCAATCTGGTCCTTTTCTCCTTTGGAACATGTACATATGCATCACATCCAAATACCCTTAGATGTGAAAGAGAGGGTTTCTTACCAGTCCATACCTCATGTGGAGTCTTATCCTCCAACGCTGATGAAGGTGATATGTTAACTAAGTAACATGCAATCTCCACTGCCTCTGCCCAGAATTCTTGTGCTAACCCAGTACCACTAAGCATGCTTCTTTCCTTTTCCATCAGTGCTCTGTTCATTCTTTTTGCAACTCCATTTTGCTGAGGTGTGTATGGAGTAGTCTTCTACCGTGCTATGCCACACTTCTTACAAAACTCTTCAAATTCCTTCTTGTAGAACTCCCCACCATTATCTGTCCTGAGTGCCTTTATCTTCTTCTCTGTCTGGTTTTCCTCCAGAGCCTTAAGTTTTTTAAATTTGCCAAAGACTTCAGATTTCTTCCTCAAGAAATATATCCATGTATTCCTTGAGAAGTCATCTATGAATGAAACATAGTACACAGAATTTCCCAGTGATGGAACTGACACAGGTCAAAACACATCATTGTGCACAAGTTCTAATATCTTGTTCGCCCTCTTAGCACCAGAAGGAAAACTCACCCAATTCTGCTTCCCATATACACAATGTTCACAGAAATCGAAATCCAGAGAGAAATTAGGCATACCTTCTACCATACCGTTTCTATGTAGTATCTGAAGGCCCTTCTCTCCAATATGTCCAAGCCTTTGATGCCATAGCATGGTCTTTTCTCCAGAGACAGCTAGGCTTTCTGCTCCACTTTCAGGAACCACATAACTATTACACCCATCAATAATAGTGCTACCTTGTAGCTTGTACAGAGTTCCAGTCCGAACTCCCCACATTAATACTAGTGCTCCCCGAACCATCTTGTAGGCATCTTTCTCGAACACTATTTTTACACCTGCATCATCCATCTTGCTTACAGAAATCAGATTTCTGGCCAATGCAGGAATATGCAGAACACCAGGAAGTGTTCTAATCCTTCCACCTTGCAGCTTCAGCTTGACCTTTCCACGTTCGACGATTCTGGCCTTCCTATCATCCCCTAGGAAGACATCACCACCATCATATTTCTCATACTCACAGAACCACTCCCTATGGGGAGTGAAGTGAAAGGATGCACCTGAGTCAATCAACCATGACTCATGATCTACATGTTTATTTGAAGAAGAAGTCAAATACACATCCCCACCTTCATCTGAGGTGGTTTTTGCCTCTACAGAAGGAGCATCATCAGATCCCTTTCCTTTCTCAGGAGCTTTAGATTAGCAATCCTTTTTGTAGTGCCCTTCCTTTTCACATTTCCAACATACCTTTACAAACTTTCCAGGAGATTTAGATCTCCCTCTAGATTTGGATCTCCCACTTGAAACCTTATTCTTGTTTCTTCTTTGGGACCTTCCTCGTACCGATAAGGCATCCCCATTCTGGCCCTCCATATTTCTCCGTCTCATTTCCTCTGACAGCAAGGCTGAGACAATGTCATCAAAATTCTAGGTAGTTGTATTGCTACCTATTGCAATAACTAGACTATCTCACGAGTCTGGTAGAGAGCACAACAAACTGATGCACTTATCTTCATCTGAGATTTTAATATCAATAGATGACAGCTGACTTACCACAGTATTTAAGGCGTTCAAATGCTCTGTCACTAAGTCTCCATCCTTCATCCTCAGGTTATACAGCTTTTTCCGCAGGAACAACTTATTCACCAGAGACTTAGATTGGTACAAAGTCCCAAGTTTTTCCCACAAATTCTTTGTTGTAGCTTCCCCAGATACATTCAACAATACTGAATCTGAGACACACAACTGTATTGTGCTCTTAGCCTTCCGATCTAGTTTCTTCCAGTCTTCATCTGACATTTCCATTGGTTTAGTACCTGGATCTACCGTGATCCACTGATCTTTATCCACCAACAGATCCTCCATCTTGAGCTTCCAAAACTCAAAACTTTGACCATTAAATTTCTTGATCTCTATCTTTCCGTCGCTCGCCATCTTCTTTCACCGCAAGAATCGATCACACAGATCTCCCACTGAACAGTGTCTACCTCAAGCCCAAGCAAAAAACCCTTAGCAGCAAAGGCGTCCCCTTGAAGCCGAAACAACTTTGATACCAAATGTAGGTATTAACCCTGAACATAAATTATCTACACATGAATCTTATAATAGAAAATAAAAATAGCGAGAGCATAAAACATAAAACAAATAAACACATAGATTTTCCCCTGGATCCCAAATCGGGATGACCAGCTTGATTTTTCATTATATTCCTTTTAGTGTTACAACACATATATATACATGTCGAAGCATACATAAACCCCAATCCATTAACCTTGGATTAGAACATAACCATAGTTCCCTTTACCAGATCTACAAAATACCAGGGGCTGAAAACCATCGTACCCCAAAACCATGTGCAAACTCATGCACAAAACATGGGTGGGTCCGCCTATGAGTGGGACCGCATACCAAAAAAGTTTTTTGCTGGGGCGCTGTTGCCCACCCTGTGACCCCCCTGCTACGCCCAACACAATGTACAGCATGTGGGGCTAGTCATGGAAAGAATATAACACATACCCAACAAGGTGTTGGTTTCCGACAATGCGTATTGATTGTAGTTGCCTCTGCATGACCTAGGTACGAGATTGTTATAGTAGGTGCAGAAATATTTTGTTATTACTTTTGAAACTGCACTTTTTCAACAAAATTTGATTTTTATCATAAGACTTTGGGCATAAAAAAAATATGGAATTCATTTGGGACAAGGAAACATGTATGTGAAAACACTATTTTCTCCATCATGTCTACTTTCGGTACCTGATCTTGTTTTATCATTTCACATGGTTTTAGCTGGTATTGTAATAGTAATGTTGTGGGCAAATGAATGCATTACAACATCAGACATCTTCATCCTTACTTTCTAAAATCATTGTTGACATTCTCCCTACCTTATTTCACCGTCTTATATTTTTTTCTTGCACGAGGACGTGCGAGAAGTTCAGCATGGGGGGATGTTGAGCTGCATTTTTGTCCATGTTTTTACGACTTTTATCAGATAATTTTGTGATTGTACCTAGTGTTTTAATCCATTAAGTTGATGATTGGAGGCATTTAGAATTAAATTATAAATTCTTTTTATTAATTAAATTGAATGATTATTTTTTGTAATAATATTGTTATTAATAGATGTCTTCTTGGTTGCAGGAAGGTTCGATACATGAATGCATTTGAGTACGAATTCACCAAATGCATAAAAGCAGCAGCTAGGTAGTTGAGTAAGAGATTGATGTGGGTGAAAACGTCAATTTTGCGACCAAATGGAGCAAAATCTTTAAATTACAAGACATGGGTTTTGTTCATAGCACCATGTTTCATATAACCTAGAAACTGTTTGGAAAAATTAGGTTTCTTGAATGAATTATCGTTGGGGGAATATTCCACTGAAAACCATTTCTGAACGTGAACGTATTGTATCAATTTGGGTCTTGCTCATCCAAATAACATAATGAAAGAACTCACCATAGTAGCAGCATGCACGCAAGTTCCACGAGTCCTGGATTTTCTACAAGCAATCAGAACCCTTGCCTTGAGATAGGACCTGCATCTATATATGGTTTGTATGGTTGCATGCGTGGCCATTTTGCAAGAATCACTCAAAGCGGAAGCATACATATTAACTCTACGTGTTCTATATTTCAGCCTGGAAAACAAAGTGGGTAGAAAGGAAATTGCATCTGCTTCACTTGACATTAACCTTGATGACGTAGTTCAATCTAAATATGTCTCATTTATAAACAATCTAAAATCAAATCTTCCAGCACAACTTGCAAATCGATTCCTGCAATCTTTATTTACAAACAATCTGCAAATAAAATCTCTATCTCAGACACAATTTGCCTTTATGCTTGGATTTTTCTTCTCATCTGCATGGGCAGATTGACATTAGGGTGCTCCAAGAGTCATTTATTTACCGATAACCTTGTAACGCCTCTCTGTTCATAAATACAAGGGATTTATTTTAGTAGAAGTTATTATTGCTTGAATTCTCTCCACAAGTATTATAGATGCTGAGTCACAGACTTCTCACATGACCATTGTACTGCTCTGGAGTCTTAAGTTCAAAGGAGGACAAGTAGAAGTTGAGCAAGGATGGGCAATCAGAAATGATGGACCGGAGAAAGTCAACACTACTTGGGGCAAGATTCTGCACAATGTTGATGATGCATTTTTACAGTTAAATTGTTATCCCAACACTTCTTCTATTCGAAGAATCCCAAGCAGTAGAAGGCCATTATTATTATCATATTAATGGCTCCGATATATGCCATTGATGCATTTTCTAGCTTAGTAGATATTGAAAGAAGAAAAACTGACTTCATGTTATTGGATTCAATTAAAGAGTGTTATGAGGGCCTAGTGATTGTGAAATTCTTGGCGTTGATGTATAGCTATTTGAATATCTCCATCAGCTAGAAAAGAGTAGTTGGAATGCAGCTTCCAGCAATAAAAACATCCCAAGAAAAGAGGAACGATTCACCAGAATCATTCCCTATTTCGACACTCAGTTGCAAAACCAATTTTTATTCATAGCAAATCGTTCATATTGATGATATAGTTGGCTAATTTAATTCTTTGAATTGTAATTAGAATCCCATATAAGAAATTTTCTAGAGTAACAAAGAACAAGGAAACAATGAGTCTTTCAATTAGAGGGTAGAAGTTCTCAGAATTAATTTTTATTTCTCAGATGCAGAGAGGAATTAGTTAATCCGTCATTTAGAGAGCATAATTCTCATGTGTAAATCAATTTTTCTTAGATGTAATTAGGGAGGAATTAGTGTGAGTCCGTCAATTAGACAAAGATAGGATCGATAGGAATAAAAGGTGGAATTTCTCAGATGTAAGGCAGAATTTCTCACATGTGAGGTCGAATATCTCATATGTAGAACCAGAATTAATTCTAGACATTTAGAACCAGCATCCAATTTTCATAGGAGAAGGAATTGTAATGGAGCAGCAACATATGATCTATTTATTAATTAATATTTGACTGGATGTTTTCATTTAATTTAATAAATTTTGGCTTCTGAATTTTTTTTCATATGAGCATTGTAATTTTTACTTTTAAACGTTGAGCTAGTTCAGAATTTGCTCCAGGGAGTGACAAGGATCCACCGCAACCTGGAGTCGAGTCCCTCATTCTTCATAGATTTAGGAATTATGCTTTAGCGTAATTTGTATAATTATATTTTTGTTTTGAATTTTTTTTCTAATATCTTAGATTTCCTAATTCTGCACTTAGATCATTATTTTGTTTTCCAATTTCTGAGTTTGATTCAGTAGTGAGAATAGACTGTAATGCTTCGATTTTGAATAATCAACACTACCGTTTAGAATGTTAATTCAATGTTTGATTTTTTCATGCATAGCGGGACTTTGCTTAATAATTAAATTTATTTTTAAATTAGAACTATTCATGTTTTCGTAGTGTAATCATTTCTTTGTAAGAGCAATTTTGAATGCAGATTTGATTGTGCAAGTAGCAGTGATTTAGTTTTTATCATTGATTTACATGATTTTGATTTATTTTTCATTATGAGTTGCATGATTTCGAACAGTGAGCTTGTTTTTGAATAATTTGTTTCACCTAGATTAAAATCTTTAAATTCAAGGTTATCATAGCTTATTTGTAATGTGATTTTTAATAGGATTTTTAAGTGTTATTTTACATGAAGTGAAATGGTTTCTTTTAGCAATAGTTATAATTGTCTTTTGTTAATTTGACTCTTGAATTTATTATGAAGAGTAGTTCTAGTTAGTTTAATGTCTGAGGTTGTCATTAGAATAATGTGTGATATTTTTTCTTATTAGTTTTAAGTGTTAGTTTCAAGTTAGTGAGAAGAGTTAATAGATTAAGGTTTTAAAGATATCATAGGAGATTTAAAAAGTAGAATTTGAGTGCGATAATGTTATGTGATTGAGGATTTCTTTGTATAGCCTTACAATTTAATTGCAGTATGGAGTTTGCAGTGAATGAAATTGGTTAAGTGGGTCCCCTTTTCTAGATTAATTATTTACTAGCAAATGTGTGTTTCATTCCAGTGTTTAGTTTATCATTACAAAGGAATATTTCTACTCTGACCATTAAGCTAAGCCAATACACAATACAACTCGCGTTTACGACTCCCGGATTGATAATTAATATTGAGAGGTTTAATCCGACAATTAAACCGACCAACAGTATGTGAGGGATATGTGTGCATGCGTTTAATCATTTGAGTTTTTCCACTCTTTCTATCCACCCATTCCATCTACAAAGTCTTCCAATATGTGGTGACTTTCCCCAAAGTGATGAACCATTGCACACCCAATATGACATTGGTGTCAGGTATGTCAACCATAAAGAAATGATCAGTCAATGTATATGCTCCCATGGTGAATGATAGGGATGGAAAATAATGCATGCATTTCATTGTTCTATCTCTTGGGACCAAAATAGAGAATCCCTCAAAAGCATCAATGGGTATTGCCCTCCTTTACACTAGTTGGGCATCAATAAAATTGTGGGTAGCCCCACTATCAACCAAAACAGAAACCCTCTGATTCAATATGGAAGCTTGAAATCTTAATTTCAACTACTTAGGTACTCCTTTTAATGCTGCAAGAACCCCTCCAATAGGAAAAAATGCTCCATTCCCATCTCTTGTAGTGCCAGTGTTGTGACCTCTTCTTGGTTCATCTTCTTCTTCCTCCTCATCATCTGAGAAGACCTCTATGTAATGTGCTTTTACAGCTACACATCTATGTCCAGGTGCCCATGATTCTTGGCAAGTGAAGGAAAGCTTCCTCCTTCTTAAATCTCTCCAGACATCATCATCAAGAGGTTTTTTATATTGACTCTCCTTTGCAGGAGGAGCCTTTTCTTCTTTTCCGTTGGATGGAAAAGAAGGCTTATGCTGAAAATTTTCCTTTGCTTTTGGCAAGGCATCTTGAAGGTCTCTAGCCCTTTCAATGGCATCTTGTAGCGTAGTGGGCTTGGTAGACTTAACCAACCCATGAAGAGGTTCATCTAACCCATCAATGAACATGTACACCCTTCTTGCTGCAGATAAATCAGGAACCATGATAGAAAGTCTTCAAAATTCAGAGATGTAAGTTTCTACATTACCTTATTGTTTTAGTTTTGCAAGCCCCATGAATGGTTCTTCAAGATCTCTTCTATCAAATCTTTCCACCATCCTTCTAGTGAACTCTTAATAAGTAGTTACATTGGCATGACCCAATGTAGACAAGCCATGGAACCACCATTCATGTGCTTCACCCTTAAGGTGTAGCGCTGCACTCTTAATGGCTTCCATTTTTGGAACCTCATTCAACTGAAAGTGGATGTCAAATTTTTCTACCCAAGATTTGGCTATACACTTGGATGACCCATCAAAATTGGGTAAAAATAATCTACCCATAGTATGGTGTTGATCATGATTTTGAATGAATCCACCACTTCTATGATGATGCCTTGGTCTTCTATTGTCCTTTATTTGACAAAACAACTAAAAAATCAAGTGATATTTGAACCTTTGAGTTTGAGATTCATACTCCATAAAATATTCTTCAAGGGATTCTTGCTCCTGAAACCCTTCATTTCCCACAGCCAAAAATGTAGGCATGGTAGAGCATTGCGAAACTTGTGGTTGATGCACTGGTTGATCATTCCAGTGGTGAGACATGCCAGAGCCTTCTCCATGATGAAATACTTTAGGGGATTCCTTGAATCTGTCCATTCTCATCTCCTTGATCTCTCTAGAAATTTCTTGCATGGCTCTAAGAAGGATCTTAAGGAACTCCTTCTCTTCATCTTCACCTCTAGATAAAGGGTGTTTTTACCCTTGTATTCTTTGTCATTTGTATAATCAAATTTTTGATGCCTTATTCTTTGATATCTCCTCTCTCTATCAGTGAGAGGTTATCCTTCTTTAGATGACATATTTCTCTTAGAATGCACAGGTTGTGCTAAGATTATGCTCTGATACCACTGTAATATCCCAAAATGGAATAATGCATTGATACACAAACACAATATTTGTAACACAGAAAATGTCCATGTAAGTTTATGATCAACACAGATATAGACAGAATATCTAAGCCATTTTATTATATAGGAGAAGATTTAGTTACACAATGTCCAAAAGATAAGTAGATCTAGCCAAAGAGATGGCCTAGAATCACTCTGAAAACATTCCAAAGTAGGCATTGTGTAACTGCAGAGCTGCTGGAAGAAAATATTGCACTGTCCCTTCAGAAAAATATGAAAATATGACTACAAGATGAAAATGAAAATGCAGATCTACAGAAATTTGGAGCTATGATGATGCCAAGATTCCAGATCTGGGCTCTATGATGGATACCCAAGAGAACCTAGAAAGGATTTTCCAGATCTACAACTTTGGAAAATCACCCTCCTAGAGTTTGACCTTTTTACTACTGGATTATGCAGATCTGAAGCTAGATCTGACAAATAGATGGCTGAAATATGTCACAAGATCATATCTAAGCTTGAAGGGTTGATCCCTTATCTATATCCACAAGCTAGAAGCTCAAGATCTAGCTCGTCAATCCCCCAAAGAAGGTTGCAGCTGCTGCTACACAATTGCTAATGAAAACTGTGTTGTAAAGGAAGGAGGCTCTCTAGCCTACTGATAAGATGTAAAATATAGCTCATAATTGATGGAAATAATGTATACAATGTGAAGGAATGGTCCTCCACTGGATTACTAGCTGAAATGCTAGCAACTTCCCTTCGCCCTTGGATCTACAAGACTGGACTGCATAATTCCTAATGGGATTGTTGCTATTGGAAGATGAATAATAGATGGCCTGGTGCTTGATATAGATCTAAAGCACTGGAAAGCTGATCTTGAAGCTCAAGGTGATAGGATGAATCCTTCATAGGTTCCTCAACTGAAATATTGAAGGACAACCTCCTCCTCTCAAACTGATATTCAGTAATGTGCAATTTTTGAATATGAATGTTATGCAGAAAGTAGGAATAAGATGGCACCAATTCCTGATGTAGAATGAAGTACATCTTCTCCCAAGATATCAATCAAGGATAGAGGTGGGATTCTCGACCAGGAACACCCTGTGCTAAACAGCACATGCAATCTTAGCTAAACATCCCAAGCAAACATGGAATGTCACATGACAATTCCAGATCTAAATAGATCCTACATCAAAAATAATCTTCAACATACATAATGAAAAATGGATGCCATCCTCTTCCTTTTACAAGTTATGATATTGCAAACCCTAAGCCCCATCCAAAAAGATCACTACATTCACATAAAGCATCTCCATCTAAAACTGTGTTGTACCTCATTGATGGCCACTCCTTCATGACAACGATGTTGATTTGGTCAAGGTTGACCTAGTCAAAGTGATCTAGCCCCTTTCACACCAAGAGTGCTTTAATTAAGTTTCCAAGATTTGTCTCTTTCATATTTGGCATTGATTTATTGTAATATCCAAAATTGGGAATTGCTAGCAAGGCATGATTGGAAAATGCATTTTCCAGGAATGGCTGCTACAGGGTTTGAAACTAGGACCTGGATCCCTTAAATCAATGCATCTAAGTCTGAAATCCAAGAGGTGGCTCAAAATAAATCCCTCTAGGTGAGTTAAATAGATCTCCCACACCTAGTTATCTTCAAAAAATGCCCGATGAAGGGACTGCAAACAATTCTTGAACAAGAAGTGGAATAACAACGTTATTTTACAACCATGAACTCATGAAGATCTGAATAGCAAAAAAAAAAATTTATAGCAGGAAAGAGAGTAAAATTCCTTGAGGAAACATCCACTCAAGCAAGGCAATGCAAGCCTCAAGAATACATGCACAAGGAAATGAAGAAATGCTGCTACATATGGAAAGCCATGGCTATGAACACGCAGTCTATAAAGGAGGACTGCTGCAAAATAGTGTTAATACACAAATATGACAATATAAAACTCAAATAAAATAGGGGGAACAAGATCTCAACCCCTGGAAACAAAAATTAACAATCCTTGAAAGGATTGGATGAAATAAGCATAAAATGGAAAATCTGTAGAAATGTCAGAGTTGCTGGGTAGCAGCTGCAACTCAGAAACTGGAAATGAATGAAGAAGGCTGAAGATAATGCACAAGTTGAATATACCTCCTCCAATTTATCTTCCAAGTGAAAGGCTGATCCTAACACCAAAGATCTAACCCTCTAAACAAATACTGCAACCCTCACTGCAGATGCTTTATGAAATTAAAGCAGTCAATGAGAGGGACTGCGCTGTAGGTGATGAAAAATTGTTGGCCTGATGCCAAAGTTGATGGGAATTAGCTCAAATCTCCCTCACTGATCCTCCAAAGGAAAGGATACTCCATCCTCTGAGAAATAGCTGATGGACTGGTGTTGTAGAAAATCCACTGCAACACCCTGCAACACAGAATTATCCTGCTTCAGGAATAATGTTGTAGCTAAAGGAGGATGCTTGGCCTCAAGCCTAAATTTAGAGAAAATAAATAGAAACTCCTTCAAGAGGCCTCTCTTGAAAGGATAAGGAATTCCTAAACAGGAATACCTTGTGCTAAGCAGCACTGCAACTCTGCTGAACAACAGGAGAAGGCACAAAGTCTGAATAGACAATGAAATCAATAATCTTCAACATGAGAAAAAATGGTTGCCTTGCCCTCCTTTTAAACATGTGAGATCCCTCTCACCATGGATCCCACTCGTTAGGGTTTCCTTCACCAAATAAACCTCTTTCCATTCATAGTGCGTTGTTTCTCTAAGTGTTCTCCACCTCCTATCCCAACACTGTTGACTTGGTCAAACTTGACCTTGTCCACTTGCAAATGATCCTGTTCACACATGAGGGTGTGAAAAAAAGCTCCAATGATGATCCCCATTCATACTATGATGGATTTTATTGATATTTTTATTATTCATGGGCCTCCTTACCCATTTATTCTCCTCCTAAGTGAAATCAACAAAAATTAATATTCCAATTTGTTGCATGCAAATTTTGGAATATTATAGTCCTCCCCTCCCAAATGTTGCTTGTCCTCAAGAAACTGCAAGGATAGAACTGATAATTTACCCCCAAGGCATGGAGACTGAAAATTTTTGGGAAAAAATCTTCGCTAAATGGATCCTCCATCCCCAAGCAATCATCCAGACAAAATGAGTCACCTCCCAACATGGCAACTCTTGAAAATCTCCTTCCACCTCAAGCTCCGGAAATGAAGGTGGGCTGAAAATCTGAACATGGTAAGCATCATAGCTTACCCCATGTTTTCCTCCTCTCCACTTATGATAATTTTAGAGTGTGTTATGAGCCTGGGCTGCAAAAGTATTTCCCTCAAATGGAAAGTGAAGAACAATCCTCCAAAGAGTTCTCCTCCAACATTGAAGAACAAGCTGGCCCAAAACAATCCATCCATGATGAATAGGACATGCTCATCATAGAGTATCCCAATGAGAATTTTTCTACAAGTTTTACATGATGATGCTTGATACAAACAATGTCTCAAGAGGACACAGTGCAGTCTCATCCACTGCAACCTCAGAAAATGATATGGCAAGTAACATACAAGAATCATCACATTTACTAATGAATAGTAAATGGATGAATGTGTAAAAAATACATGATAAAATACTTGCCCATGTATATAAAATGGATGGCTATCAAACTCATGGCCCACCCCAGAAAAAAACAAATAGGTGGCTGTGGTGGCCATATCTCCTCTCATGCTCCGATTAGAACATGTAGTGCAGAAAATGTGGGAATTCTCTCCCCTCAAGGACACATCCAATTCATGTGTCAATCTCCCAATCATGCTCTCAACAAGAATAGATACAACATCATCAAATGAAGACATGATCAGTACAAGAATTAAGGAAATATTGATGGCTTCATGTGGTGCTTGAAGATACCAACAGTCTCCTAAGTATGTACAGCGCAGTTTTTCAAACTACTGCTTCAGAAATTTACATGGAAAAATGTTTCTTAAAGCATAGTTAATCATGTATGTCATCATATGGAAAATACTTGGATATAAAAGCTGAACATACATGTAATGAGAAAACATTTTCCCAAGGCCATATAAAATATGGCTGCCTCCATCATATGGGTTGGCCCAACATTGATCATGGAGCAATGTGAAAAGCTTGCCCTCTTGTGAAGCAATGCACTGCATGATAATGGTAAGAGTATGCAAACCAAAAAATGTAACAACAAACTTCTCACCATATGCCGGAAGTAATATGGTACATGGATCCATGAGTAAGTCCTCCATAGTGTTTTGGCATGCTATGAGGATAAATGAACCATGTGATGTAAGAATATAATCCTCATGCTTGGAAATCCAAGTCAAGAAGAATATGTCATAGTGATAGATGTCTCTATCCACTATTCTATCATCATCACTCCTCCTTGTTTATTAAGTGCATCCAATGTGAAGTTATCCTAGGAACACTCCACCCATAAGTCCCTGATCCAAAGTGACAGTGTTGTGAGCTCATGCAAATAAGCTCTTGTCAATACAAAGTTTTGTTCTTTGACATGCTCCTTGTCAAAGAATCCTCTAGTAATGCTTCTGCAAATAAGAAGTTCCTCCCAAGGTGGAAGTACCTCTTGATCATCTAAGGCCAAGGATATAATGCCATATCCTCCTCCTGCAACATCATGCAAAGTGTGAGAGAAAATCTGCTCTTGCTCTCCCAAGAACAAGAAAAGCAACAAAATATTTTGCTGCCTCCCCATAATTCCATCATACAAATCATGTGATGAAAACACAATGAATGATATGAAGATCATACCAACACCATGCATCCATACTCTCTGCTGCTCAAATATGCAAGTATCCTGCCACATACCCTTAGAAAGAGGATGATGACCAAACTCTTTCAAGAGTAACCAGTGCAACCAAGCCTTTTGCTGCTCGGTATTATAAATTTGCAAGTAGCCTACCAGCTTCTTGCTCATCAACCACATCCACCCAACCACTTGTGGATGTCTCCTTCTTCTCTTCATCCTGGTACTCCTCCCATGAGGGCTACCATCTTCCCAAATTAGATTCCTATCTTTGCACTTCATGGGATTATGAAATGAAATATTCTCAAGGATCAATTTGATCGCATAAGGAACCAAATAGGTGGTAGGCAAAAAACCTCCCATCATGATGTGTGTGGCTCAAGGGATGTCCAACACAAGCATGAGAGATTTTATCCATCCTAATATGTCCTCCATCTTCTATCTTCTCCTTCTTGAGTCAATGAAGATTCAAGTATGAGAAAGGAAGAAAATCCTTGCACTCCATGATGTGTTGAAGTGCATCTCTCCATGAGATCTCCTTCTCAACAATAGTCCTCCAAAATCAATGAGGTCTTGGATCTGCTGAAAGTAGAAGTTTCTCTTTGAGATGAGAGGTGCTCATTGAGAAAGGGTCATCTAGAAAAGAGAAAGGGCTTCTCACTTCAAGATGTCTATTATCTTCCATCCTTCTCTTCAAGTCTTCAAACCCCAACCTCAAATGTGACATGCAATCCAACAATGGCTCATGAGGATAATGGTTTATTTCCTCCTTGAATGTTTTCATGTTGCACAGCGCAGTGCAATGTTGCTGCTCTACATTAGCAATGTGATTTGACCCTTGGTCATGTAAAAGAAAATTTCCACAACTATCAAAAGGTTTTGCTACAAAAATAGATAGTGGAAATCTTTCCATACCTTGATGATATTTGGGAACTCCTTGTAGGGTTGCAAGAGTTCCTTCCTCCAAAGTGTGAGATGCCCAAACTGTTGATGCATGTGGCTGCTCCTCTATGAGTGTGATAGCGTTATTACAAGACTCCTCCGGTGGTGGTGTGAGCTTTTCCTCCTTTGTTCTTTCTCCATCAAAGGTTTTGATCAACCCTTGAGTGAACTCTGCAAAATTTTTCACCCTTGCATGGCTCAAGTGGCTGAACCAACAATCATAGGCTCCACCCTCCAAGTGCAGCACTGAGATCTCAACAGCTTCTTCCCCTTCTATAGGATGTAGTAGGAAAAATGCTTCCAACTTCCTCACCCAAGCTCTTGTTGTAGATGACCCATCAAAGGTAGACAATAGAAATCTATTGTCTTTGATTTCTCTTCTGTTGCAGGGTCTCTTCTCCTCCTTCAACTAGATGAAATGTGGAAAAGCTAGAGTCTCCTTGAAGGCTCTAGGTTGAGATTTTTACTCAACAAGGTACTTACTTAGAATCAGATGATCCAAGTATCTTTCATGCTTGTCTCTTTCTTCTTCATGAGAATAGGAAGTGCATGGTCCTTCCTCTTCTTTTTGCTCCCCCTCTTTGGAGAGGTTATTATTATTTCTAAACACTGATGAGAGTAATCTCATCTTCTTCATTATTCTAATATTCTTTTGTCTTCTTAGGCTTAGACTCACAGGCTGAGCCAAGAAAGCAACTTTGATACCACTGTAATATCCCAAATTGGGAACTGCTAGCAAGGCATGATTGGAAAACGAATTTTCCAGGAATGGCTGCTACAGGATTTGAAACTAGGACTTGGATCCCTTAGATAAATGCATATAAGTTTGAAACCCAAGAGGAAGCTCAAAATAAATCCCTCTAGGTGGGTTAAACATATCTCCCACACCTAGTTATCTTCATAAAATGCCCGATGAAGGGACTGCAAACAATTCTTGAACAAGAAGTGGAATAACAACGTTATTTTAAAGCCATGAACACATGAACATCTGAATAGCCAACAAATATTGTTATATTAGGAAAGAGAGTACAATTCCTTGATGAAACATCCACTCAAGCAAGGCAATGCAAGCCTCAAGAATACATGCACAAGGAAATGAAGAAATACTGCTACATATGGAAAGCCATGGCTATGACTGCGCAATCTATAAAGGAGGACAGCTGAAAAATAGTGTCAATACACAAATATGACAATATATAGCTCAAATAAAATAGGGGGAGAAATATCTCAACCCTTGGAAACAACAATACACAATCCTTGAAAGGATTGGCTGAAATAAGCACAAAATGGTAAATCTGCAAAAATGCTAGAGTTGGTGGGTAGCAGCTGAAACTAAGAAACTGGAAATGAATGAAGAAGGCTAAAGATGATGCACCATATGAATATACCTCCTTCAATGAATCTTCCAAGTGAAAGGTTGATCCTAACACTGAAGATCTAACCCTCTAAAGAAATACTACAACCCTCACAGCAGATGCTCTATGAAATTAACGCAGTCAATGAGAGGGATTGCACTGTAGGTTATGAAAAATGGTTGGCCTGATGCTAAAGTTGATGGGAATCAGCTCAAATCTCCCTCACTGATCCTCCAAAGGAAAGGAGACTCCATCCTTTGAGAAATAGCTGATGGAGTGGTGTTGTAGAACCTCCACTACAACACCCTGCAACACAGAATTATCCTACTTCAGGAATAACGTTGTAGCTGAAGGAGGATGCTTTTCCTCAAGCCTGAATGTGGAGAAAATGAAGAGAAACTCCTTCAATAGGCCTCTCTTGAAAGGAGAAGTAATTCCTAAACATGAACGCCTTGTGCCAAGAAACATTGCAACTCTGATGAACAACAGGAGAATGCACAAATTCTGAATAGACAATAAAATCAATAATCTTCAACATGAGAAATAATGGCTGCCTTGCCCTCATTTTAAACATGTGAGATCCCTTTCACCATGGGTCCCACTCGTTAGGGTTTCCTTCACCAAAAAAAACTCTTCCCATTCATACTGAGTTGTTTCTCTAAGTGTTCTCCACCTCCTATCCCAGTGCTGTTGACTTGGTCAAACTTGACCTTGTCCACTTGCAAATGATCCTGTTCACACATGAGGGTGTGAAAACTAGCTCCAATGATGATCCCCATTCACACTATGAGGGATTTTATTGAGATTTTTATTATGCATGGGCCTCCTTACCCATTTATTCTCCTCCTAAGTGAAATCAGAAAAAAAAAATATTCCAATTTGTTGCATGCAAATTTTCGAATATTACATTTATTCATTATTAAGGAGAATTATGGACCTCCTTTTCCCTCTTATTCCTTAAACAAAGAAATAAAAAAAAATTGAATATTCCAACTAGCTCATGGCTAATTGGGAATATTACAGTTCTTGCTCAGAGAAGCTAAGGTGGCAACTTCCTCTTACTCACTTTCTGCTACCTTTATGACTTTTGTCTCCATTTCCATTTATTTCGTTTCTCCTTGGCCCTATGTCTCTTCCTCTTATTCTTCTTGTTCCTCTTCTGGTTCTTATTTTGTCTCTTCTTCTCCTTCTTCTCTAAGGCTAGGAGTAGAATTATACCTTGTTTGGGTTGCTATAAAATTTTCCCTTGGTCCCTTGCTACTGTTTTTGATATTCGGTATACTTTGGAAGCTAGCCTAACTGTTGGTGATGTTGTTCTGCTGCTGCTCCTGCATGATGTTTAAATATGCAGCCCAAGCTCAGTACTATTGTGTTGCGGGCTCCCTTCGGTCTCTTTCCTTAAAAAATTCTCAATTCATTGGTTTGGATGTGATGAGATCTCTTTTTATTAGATTGTGCAGCTAATTTTGGAGCACTTATGTAACTTTGGCTTAGTTCTAGTTTCTGTTAGAGACTGTTGTTTCCTTCTCTTTGTTAATTCATGATGGATTGCATGTGTCCTCCCCTAGTTCTCCTCTACTCCGCTTGATTTAAATTTTTTCTTTTGCATGCCCAGGTGGTGTGACTTTGCAATTCTCCCTAGTCACTTCACGATGGTGGCCAAGATAACTCCCCACTTTTCTTCCCCTTAAACTCTAAGTTTGAAAATTTAATTATTTCTGGATATTATGGATGCGTAGCAAGGAGTGAGAAGCTATACCTGCATTTACCTATTGTTGTCAAGGCATTTGCAGAAGCTGGATTGAGGAGACAAGCCTTTTAGATGCTATGTTCTTCACTATTTTCTTGTTCTTTGAGTGAGCATCTTGATGAATGAGTAGCTCTCTGAGTGAGCTCCTGATATTTCCTTGATGTTTCTTCCTGTTGTAGATGCTGCATGGGGTGCTTGAGATGCCATGGGTGGCATTTTCGTTATCCTGGAGTTTTTTATGCAGCTTTCCCTTTTATTTTTCTTTTTATTCCATGAACAAATTTGTTTTTGAAGGAACTCCTTGATGTTTGTAGCAATTTGTGGCTTGCTTTATTTTGCTACCTTGTGCTCAAGAATGGAGGAATATGGTGTATGAGGTGATGGAAGGATTTATGGAAATTAATGGAGTGAATGACGAGATGGATGGTAGAATATAAGGGGAGAGAAGAAGATGATTGCTTTCTATGTTTCTAGAAAGCATTAATAACCTGCAAGACAACAAACATAGAAAACACAGAAATGCAGATGTATTTCTCTTTTTTTTTTTTTTTTTTTTTGAAAGAAAGTGGGTTGCCTCCATCAAGGTTTTCAACCCACAAGCTTTCCTTGAGCGCCTCAGAGAGTTTTTCACCCATGGATCTTTATTATTTTTTATTTTATTTTATTAGGAGGTGTTGGAAACACCTCTCTTCTTATTGAATTTATGAACACTACCTCTAGATAAGGTCTTCTTGCAAATTTTAAGTCTGTGACCATTGACAAGCAAGGGGATTCCTTCCTCATCTATGGTCATGATTTGAACTGTGCCATTTTCAAAAAAAATTTCCATTGTGTATGGTGCCATCCATCTTGTCATCAATTTTCCCTTAAATTCATTAAACCTTGAATCATACAACAACACCTAATCTCCTTCTTGGAAGGCCTTCTCCTTAATGTTCTTGTCATGCCATACCTTCCTTTGTAGCTAAGCTACCTCTGTGCGAAGAAGTGCTTGCATTCTGAACTCATCCAATCCATTTAGTTGCAACAACCTCTCTTTTTGGGCATTTGATAGATCTAGATTTAATTCAGCTTCCATTCTTAAAGAATTGAATTCAAACTCAACTGAAAGTAGAGCTTTCTTACCATAGACTAGTTAATAGGGAGTGAATCTTGTTTTTGTCTTCCAAGTAGTGTTGTAGGACCAAGTAGATTCTACCAATCTGTCTGCCCAATATTTTATGTTGCTATTCACAACCTTGGTGAGGATGCTCTCTAAAGCTCTGTTAGTTTCTTCTACTTGACCATTCGCTTGAGGGTGATAGGAAGTATAAGTTCTATGTGTAATCTTGTGCTTCCTCAAAAAAATTTCAATGAGGTGAGACGTGAATTCTGCTCCTCGATCAGTAACTATTTCTCTGGGGTACCCAAACTTGTAAAACACATTCTCCCCTAGAAATTATACTACTTTCTCCTTAGTTGCTATCTTTAGTGCCTTTTTTTTCAGCCCACTTTTTCAGGTAATCAGTGCATACTATGATATACTTATTTTGTCCGGATGGTGGATCGATAGGTCCAAAAAATTCCATGGCACTCTTTTCATATGGCTTAAGAGCCACCTAAGGGTGCAAAGAAATCTCATCCCTTTATGTGGGTTTCCCCATCCTTTGGGACTGGTCACACCTACTAGTGTATCTTCTGGAATCTTGGTGAAGGGTAGGCCAATAGTATCTTGCCTGCAAAACTTTGTAAGCAGTTATCTTTGCAGCAAAGTGGCCTCCACATGGGTTGTCATGACATGCACAGAGGATATCAAGAACTTCTTCCTCCCTCACACATCTATTGAGTATTTGATCAGGGCCTAGCTTGAAAATATTTACCCTAATGAATGTGAAAGGGGAATGTTCCAACAGAACCTCATCGGTCCAGGCATCTTTTGGACCTCGCCCCATTATCGGGAGGAGTTCCAGGTCTTTCGCCATTTTGGCATCAAAGATGGAACGTTGCCACAATGGTTGGTTCCTCCTTTCTTGGAGCAACCTTAGTTGGGAACCCTAGTCGATCTCCCAACACCACACTACACATCACTCCCCCCTCATCCCCTAGGGGACAGAAGAGTGCATCCCATACAGGAAGCCAGCTAAATTCACAACCGGGTACGTCACAGACTAACCTTTGTTCTAACTAGAACTTTGTGTCTTCACATGTTTCCATGGCGTCAACCTCTTAGTCACCCTTCTTAGAAGCGTTAAATCTACCAGATTTAACCAAGCTCACCAATGAATCCATCGCACATGACCCCAATTGGCCTCCCATGCCCACGAAGCTCCCTTCGGACATACCAAAGTTTGAGGGCAAGCAAGCGGAAGACCCAGGGAATCATATAATGACCTTTCACCGGTGGTGCTCAATGAATAGCATCATTGATGATACTATTCGATTGAGACTGTTTCAATGCACTCTCATGGGAGTGGCCACGAAATGGTACGTCGAGCAACTCCTTGCTTCACATAGAACCTTTAGCGCCCTCGCTATTGCATTCCTCACATAATTTCAATTACCCATTCACCACGATTCGAGAATGGAGTTACTGACTCATTTCAGACAATCCCCCTCTACCCACATTTCTGAACATCTCCATGAGTGAAGATGGAGTCGCAGCCTATGCAAAGCACAACTCGACAACTGAGTCCTTTTATATTTATTCTTGAAAAATCTGACAGTGAAGATTTCAAAGGATGTGGCACAACGTAACCCCACATCCGAAGAGGACGCAATCAGTAAAGCCTAATAGCTGGAACTGATCTATACGCAATCAGGATACATATACAATATCCTGCCTAACACCTTGTGCCCGTAATCTTATCCAAAATTTCCAGGCGCGTCGAACTTTGCAGACAGACTTATTGGGTCGATGACCCAAGGGTACCTAGGTAGCAGCAGTTAGAATCCCAGTTACACACATGGGTCTACCCAGAACATGTCTCAACCTGGATTTCAAAGTCATCATATATAGTAGCAAAATTTGACTAATAGGGCACCAACGTATCACCAAGGAGGACCTTACCCTCTGGCTGAGGGGACCCAGTACGCAGGAAGAAAAATTGATGGAAGAAATCTCCCCCATTGGCTAGGTGTGAACATGGGACAATAGTATGCTCAGTCCCAAGCACATAACCCACCGACGCAAAACAATGCACAGGTGAACTTTATGCAGCCGTCCCAAAATCAACCGCACCCGTATGATCAGGAGAATAACCCTCCTAATGTGGTCAAAATAAAGGTAAAAAAAAAACTCAAAGGGAACCCTGGACAGGGGGGCAGCAACCAATAGTGCCCACCACGACCCCAGGCTAGAGATAACCCCAACCGAAACCAGAACCAGGAGCCAAGCAATGCTCAAAAGCAAGGTAAAAGGCCACCTCTACGAAGAAACCATTCTTGTTCGATATGTGGTGAGTATGGGCACTATACTCACCATTGTCCCAAACTCCCTGAGCTTAAAAAGCTTCACAGTAATCGAGGACAAGGAGGATATTCCCAGACAACTGCAGTTATGCAAGAACCCTTCCCCCATCAAGGAACGATCAGCACTCAGCAGCAAAACCCCAACGCTTTCGAGAAAATCAGCCATGAAATTTACATGGCTGGGGAGGAAATGTTTTTCCAAACCCAGAATCGCAACTACGACACCCCACCAGACGCTGGTACGTCAGGGGCTAGTACGTTCGTGTTGACTGCACCTTTGACCATTCCAAAGATTCCTTTGGAACCATTGCCAAAAATGGTTAAAGGGCCTAATAGGCGAGCAGGTAACTCCAAAGCAACCCACAATTACAACATCATAGACGATTTAGCCCAGTCACTTGTTGCTATGTTTGCTTTGGAGGTACTGCAGTCGTGCCCGAAGCAACAAAAAGCCCTACTTTCCGCATTAGGCACCATCGACCGTACCGACACGCGCATGATGGATTTTGATTTAGACAAAGCCACCCCTAGGCTTCCTTCCATGGTCGCCTTCCAGATACCAGTATTGATACAGAATATCACTATTCACCGATGTGTCATTGACGAGGGTGCATCCACATGCATCATGTCAAAGAATGTATGGCAGAATTTAGGAGCCCCAGAACTCAAACCTTCCATCATCACACTAAGAGCATACGACGGCTGCCCCTCAAGCCCCATTGGTCTCTTCTAAAATGTACCAGTTTGCTTAACCAGAAAAATGGTCCACATAGACATCGAAGCCTTGGATGCTCACTTGGATTACAATATACTCCTTGGGTGGAGTTACACGTATGCCATGTCTGCCATAGCATCCTCTATTTTCTGCATCATGATGTTCCCCCATGAGGATCGAATCATTACAGTAGATCAGTTGACGTACACTAAAAATCATCCTTTGACCAACACAGATATGGTTCTACCCTATGTAGATACAGCCACAGATGGTCTTGTACAGTATCAAGAATATGGCCTTGGCCAATTCAAACCATCATCCATCTTAAGATCATTCCTAGGAGATCCTCCTATTATCCCTGAGGTATCGCTCGATGCCACAGGAGCCCCGGTGTGCATGATGTCCACATCAAGCACCGAGGTTAGTCAGCACATGGACTCAAGCAGTAACGACACTGAGGCATCAGCTACTGTAGCCTCCCTAGTCTATGCCACCTCCCAAACTCCTTTCCTATACCCACCTCCTGGCTTCACCTCCCTGCAGGTCTTGGCAACATTGGTACTACCCAACATATCATTAGAATTCCTAGTGTGGTATCTTGTTCCCCCACCAAGAACGCCAACTACCAATGTTACTGTGTTTGGGTTAAAGCCCCCCAGTCCCGAGGAGCCCCAACCTACCCAAGTAGTAGTTGAAACTGTCCCCACAAGGGAAATCCCCACTATGAAACTGGCAGCCACGATAAAGAAAATTGCCAAGAAAGGAAAGAAAGTGGTGACCCCCACCACATAGCAGGAGTCATCAGCCTGCGCTATATGTGATGTCATAGGACACCCTACTCACATATTCCTGGAGTTGTACGAATTAAAACCACTCCTTGGCTACAAGGTAGGCACCTCAAAATGACATTCCCATAAAAAGGAACTCGCCACCAAAATTACAGGCAAACCACTGCGTAACACTCACGCATGCGCCCTCTGTGACACATATAGGCATTATACCCACCACTTTCTAGAAATACCATGGTATAGGGATGCCTTACACGTGATCGAGTGATCCTATCAAGAAGATACCTCCATCCAATCTATCAATGATGAGCCACACACCATCTTGTACTTACAAGAGGAGAACCGATACGTAGAGCGCCCCCCAGTAATTCCCATTATACGTTGCACGCTATGTGATGAACGTGGCCACTATCTCGAAGGGTGTGCCGCATTGGAACTCATTCACAGATGGTATCCAATCGAAAGGGTTTACTATGTGGGACTATGGGTAGCACAATTCACATGCCTGTTATGCACTGACAATCACTTATTGGAGGATTGTCACTACATACCTCAATTTCGACTAGCCCTTGCTAGCCTTCGCTCAGCCACAGTTCATCTCTCCCAAGAAGACGATATGGATGCCGAATCTATCGACAGCTCCATGACCCAAGCAGAGGAGATGAGCAGGTCTATCATGTTCTTGACAGCCAAAGAACAGCCTAGCAGGGAACCCATAGTTACCCCTACAGGCACTTCACGAAAACCACTCGCATGCATGTTATGCAAGTAGACGGAACATATAGTAGTCCACTACTCTAACTTAGCAGCATATCAATGATGGTAACCTGCCCAGCCTCATACAACGCACGATGGGAGACCCATATCACGAAAATTTTTCCTGATATGTCAGGGTGATCATTATGACCGACATTGTACTTATGTCTCATGGCTACATCCCACTATTGACATGATTAATGCCATAGAAAAGAGGACGAGCGACCTCCAAGAGTGGCATAAAATATACATTGTCCACCCAAAGATCCCACCACCGCAATGGTGTGTCAAGCTAGATCAGACCACACACCAATCATGCAAACCCTAAGCCAAGCCTAGGATAACATGCGGCCTATGCAATCTAAACGATCACTAAATCAACCAATGTAGAGAACTCAAACCTCTTGCAAATAGTCTCTGCATAATCTCGTCTCTCCCCCAAAAGCTTCTCTCCAATCAAGAGAATATCACACGCACTTTCTACCGAATTTGCTTACACTGTCATCATACATTTATGTGCACGCATCTCCCTAAGATGAGAGCAGCTAGAGTAGCATTAAGTCAGCCACCTACCAAAAAGGGAGGCAAGTTTCATCCCAAGACGCAAAAATGGAAACAGAATATGACTTGGTCCGCAATAGACCCTTTCCAAGCATCCACATCTGGAACATCGAGTAGTGTAGATTCTCACACTGTCAACTCTGTCAGCGCTATGGTACCTTGCACCATTTGCACCAGTCATAATTACATGCCAGAGGGATGTTTTTTGCTACAAACGTTCAGACATCTCTGTGATAAAATAAACTTCCATATACCGGGAATTGACTATCCTAGCGAGAAGGCCAACTATTGGCTCACTCAGGACTCTAGTACAGAGATCCTTCCCCCACCACATGCCAGCGACACAACTCATCACATACGACTTGTGTCATCGCACGCCCAAAACAGGATTTCAACAACCTCCCTGTCACAGGAATTCAGATTTATTCCTATTACAAAAAACCAAGGCACCTTATGCCTTTGCATAGATTGTCGTGAGATCCCAAACTTGCATACTGCCATCGAACTCCTTGATGACACCAAACCTCTAGAACAACGCCTAGTACAACTAGATCTAGTTGAAAAAAATAGGCGACGATTGCTACAACACAATGAGGCCCATAAGAAAAGGGTAAAAGCATCATTCGACCGCCACATCACCCCTCACTCGTTTACTAAAGGAGATCTAGTCCTTCATTATGATGTCGCAAAAGAAGCCTTAGGACTAGGAAAGTCGAAACCATCATGTGGAAAGGGCCCTATATCATCAAACATTGCCTCCGGCAGGGGGAATACATCTTGATTGAACCGGACGGGACCTTCCTCACTAACCCCATTAACGGCCTTTACCTTAAGAAATTATACCCATAAGGGCCCCTGTAGCCCTTATCCCCTAGAGTTAGAGTACACAAAAACCCCAACACCAAAATATTTTTGACCCAAAAAGCCTAAATGCACTCAAAATATCACCATGGATCACCAACTTGAACCTTATTTTGGATTTGCTGATGGAGCCTCGCGATGGTCTCAAAATTTAGCTGTAGCCGCCTGGGTCATCTACTACCCTGACCGATCACCGCTATGTTCAAATGGCGTGTGCATCGGGTCAGCAACCAACAATCAGGCAAAATACGATGTCGTTATTGGACTTATGTGCGAGGCCCTCCACCAAGGCATCCATCATATGCATGTCTACCTAGATTCCTAGTTAGTAGTCTCACAGTTAAACCAAACATTTGAAACCAGAGATGCAAACCTATTTAGAAAATATTTGCGTGCCAGAAGATTAAGCAGACAATTTGATTATATTACATTCTCACATGTATCAAGGAATCAAAACCAAACAGCTGATCACATAGCTAACAATATCCTAGACTGGAATGCATTGCGAGTAAACCACCATACATAAAAAGCATAACATGTATATCCATCAAAATAACACAAAATTCATAAACCGAAATAGACACCACACCATGTAGAGCCACAAAAAAGATCTCTCATATATCAAAAAAATGTGTATCAGAGTACAAAAATAGTATCACTGGCCCATTGGCTAGCCCAAAAATACAGAGCTCGTCAAAAAATAAGGGAAGCATCCTCACAATGGGTACTTTCCCTGTGTACAAATCTACTCTAGGGGGGTGCCCCCTCAAGAAGAGCACCAAGGCCCACCACTGCTCCTGGTGCCACCACCGGAGCTTCTGTCACCATTGTGATAGCTACCTGTCGTAGAGTAGGATGGTAGTCCCTCTCATGGGCCATCATTGTCTCTATCCATACCTCCTCGTAGTCATCCATAAGACCTTGAGTAGGGATCCCATGGGTCAAATGGTCCACCCGACCCCGGAAGTCCTCTAGAGCCTCTACCTAAGCTGTAAGTACTGCGATGCGTGCCTCAGCCGCATCTGCATGCACTCACTCAACCGCTACCTCAGCTACACCCGTGTTGCTACCCTCACCAGAAGGACCAGCACCATCCCTGCCCAGTCTACCAGCACCCTCGCCCGGCCCACCTACGACACCACCTCCCCGACCACCAGGCGGTCATGGTGGAGGGTTGTGACCCACTAGTCAAGCCACTGGGCATCCCACCTCGCAAACATCTACATGAGTAACCAAAATAATTTCAATGTCAATGAAAAAAACTCAAGAACACAAAAAACTCAAGCAAATGTAGAAATATAACACATACCTACGGGACCCCAAACATAACCAAAAGGGAGACCAATATTGGATCACCCTGAAAGTCCATCCACGCATAAGGATATGGCAAAAAAATCTGTGGATCGGCCTTGAACCAAGCCTCCGTCGTGTCATTCCAATAATGACCCACCACGCCACCACCACCGCGTGGCATCATCGGAGCCCACCTCCTCATGCATGGCTCCCTCAGCCCCCCAATAGGCACAGCCACCACGGGCCTCAGCAGCACGACCCTCTTGTAGATAATGCTGCACAAAATTCTAGTGTACGTAAATGATTTGGATCCACGCTAGACCCTGTTCAGTTGCAACACCATACCATCAAAGCAGAAATGAGAAAAATCATAGAAATGGCCGTTCCTCAAATGGTGTAAAACCCCCACCTGGGGGCCCGATGCCTGATGAGGTGCAAACGACCTTTCCAGTCACACAATAATGGCCAGAGCACACCGCTCGGCCACATCTGTCACTGAGGTAATATTGATGCACCCATCAATAAGAGGTGCACCACCACAATGCCTCCTCCGGAACCTGTCCATATTCACTCGTCCAGCAGGAAGTGGATACCTCAGCACCTCTCCATGAGGCAGTAATCCGGTCACAAAGTAAATATCCGTCTCTGGACAGATAATCAAGTTCGTCCCCCTCAAGACAAACATTTTGTGCCTCCTATGCTAATTCTGTATGATATAATGTAACAAACAGTCTTGTAACCAAAGGAACTCGTTTTTGGAAAACTTCAGGAGGCCCCATGCGGCCAACTGACGACGCGCCCCAGCATCAGCAGCCAGAGCAGTCCGGATCTCGGGCCAATCTCATTCTCTCTACACCAACCTGCCAAGCAACAGGCACCCATCAGTACAAAGGAGAGAAACAATAAGGGACAACAAAAAACCCAAGTTTTTTTTCAAAAACACTGCCCTTGTGCACCTGTTTCGTTCACAGGTGTGCCCTTGCACGCAAAAAGAAAGGAACAACGCACCTTAGCATGGTTGTACCTCCAAAATAAGTGCAAGGGGGGTGCCTATTTTCCTAGATCGCCCATGCAATCTAGGGAAAAAATCCCCTTTAGGGCCATACGAACCTAATTTTTACAGCCCCCGACATCACCAAAGTGAAAAAATCAAAATGCAGGACGTCATGAGAGTTACCTCGGCATAGTATCGCTAATCCCGGGTACACAGGCTGACCATAATGGCAAGAAAGGCTCTGCTATCACCTATGATCTCCCAAAACTCAGTAAGTATAAAAGAAAGGGATTAGGGCCATAATCCGTTATTTATCGCCCTTTTCCAGAACTTCGGAGGTCCATAACAGGAGATCAGAAGGTCCATTCTGCAAACCGTAAGTTGCACCATCATCAGTATACCATGACTAATGAAAGCAATGCCCCACATTTGCTTTCCAAAGAAATATTTTTTCAAGCACTGGCAGGTATGCACCCTCCCATCTTCCTTTCCAAAATTCATGTTTTTCAATAATATTGGATGAAAAGAAGATGCTTTCACTTGAGGTAGTTGTTTTTTGCAGGAAGAACCCGCAAACCGTTCACAACACCAACCACTAAGAGCTCTGGAGTAGGTATCATTCTACCCTCAGCATGATAGAGTCCCAGAAAAATTTTCATATCCTGACATCATTTCTCCATCAGAAATAAACCATAGGGTCCTCATACCTGACCACATTTATCATCACCCCACCCTGCATATGATAAACTTCCGCGATGGTCGGTAGAGCCTCCCCTCCATGGTGATCGTCATCTCAAGTAAACCATACATCACCCCAAAAGTGACGCCATGGCCATACCATTGTCAGTCTGGGAAGCACCTCATTCCCATCCATATACCATGCATAATGTCAAGTTCACCATTTTTAACTAACCCCCTTCACGGACGATCGGGTTCTACAAGAAAAATTAATGCACACCTCCATGCACCGCATTTGGCCCACCATACCTCCATCAACATTAACCCATCTGCGACATCTTCCGCTTCATCAACCCCACACATGAGACCAACCAATAGGACCCCTACCCCCAACAAAATACCATCCTCACACCATCAAGTGAGCGACCCTCTTTCATGTTTTGGGGTACCCGTCTCTGTGTTTTGTACAAACCAAAACCCATTATTTTATTCTTTTGGTAAGTGTAAAAATATCACAAACAATTCCCTTCGCCTCTTCACCCTCATATTACACTCTTCCTCCCATGGCAGCATTCCCCCATCTCCCTTGGTTGACGTATTCCATACCCAATATGCATGCACCATTATGGTAATCATAGCCGTTTCATACTCGCCCTGGAAATCCTATCAACTCTAGGGACTTTTCCTTTCAGAAATACCTATGACTACCGCCAAACTACTCAAATATACTTCGACCTCGGGCCACTGAATCCCCATCATCTATTTTTAGTTACCGCTCATCAACATGCCTATGTTAAACCCATTATGGTTCGGTTAAGGCATCCTTTTTTTCGACATAAACACCTCTTTTCCAAAAAGGAAGCAGTACCTTGGATGACCCCTCCCCATGCAAAGGGGTATCCTCGGGTGGCACTATGGGAGACATCATTGTCTAGATGTCATTGATCCTATTCACATTCTACTATAGCAAAATCTTTCATGTCACGATGGTATCGTACCTTACAACCATTGCACTTTGACCAAGATCTGTCGAAGACCCGTGCCTTTATAAGCATCTCTGACAACAATTCTTACACGGGAAGGTCCCAGCCAGTACATATGCGTACATAGCACAGTAATATGCCATACCAAAGTTACGCATAAGGGTACCATATTCCACCCATCGTCAAAGAAAAAACTCCCCCGAGGGCGTCAGCAGTTGTCGTCAACAACCACCAACATCACTACCACAGTAGTGGCACAGACAACACATGTATCTGTCAATTTTGTTTAGCTAGCCCTAGCATCACGAGCATGGGACATGCCCACCTTGTTGAAAATTTTCAAATATGCTGTATATTTTGTCTGCTTACAGGGGGTCCCTTAGGCCATGGTTAACTCGGAAATGGTGCAAGGTGTTGTCTATTCTACATGCAAGCCTCGCTCTCTCTCTCCCTCTCTCTCTTCGTACGATACAAAAAAGAAACTATAATGTATTTTGGCTATACAGTTATTCCTAGACCTCACACATTATGGGGAAACTTTTAACACTCGAAAATCATACAGTAGAAGACGACATCAATTAATGTCGAGCCTAAGGATTTACAGGACAGGAATACATTATGCAATCAAAAAGTATTTAAAATCTCTAAGGTTTTGAGAAAATCAAATTTGAACTAGTCATCAATGCTTGAATGTGTGCTTGTTCCTTCGAAAAGAGCGCCTTCTGCGTGCACTAGAGCCCGATAAGCGCACATTCCTGGAAGTGGAAAAAAGTCACTTTCTTGGACCACAAGCAAGGAAAGGATAGTTTCTCCTTATGTGAAAGCCACCTAAGGACAACACCAGCGCCTCCTTAGGCATTGTGTGAGCACACAATAGCACATTTGAGCACACAATGGAATCATACCCCTCACTTGGGTCACCATCCATCATGTACCAAGGGGGGGAAGGATGATTTGAAGCTCACCTATTTAAACCCACCAAGAGATGAACAAATGGTGATCACAAAGTTATGCTGGCCAAAGTTGCCCAAGCAACACTAGTGTCTTGTGTGATCCAAGGAGCTGAAGAAGAGGACTCGATGGTTGTCCACCCAACATCCTAGTCCATTACAGCAGAGAGAGAGAGTTAGGCTGAGTCAGAAGGCAGAACTTGAAGGAAAAACATCCTTGCATCAGGTCCTAGAGCCACTGCCTAGGCCCTTTGGCAAGTGGGTAAGATTTGTTTTCATTCCAAGCACTCAATAAGAGGAGGCCATCGAGCCATTGTTTACCTTGTTACTGTTTGGAACTCTCTATATAGTTTCTTTTTGTGTTTTTAGTTTTATTTTTTTAACAGAGCATACTTTAGTGTATTACTTCATTTAAGTCTTATACTTTTGAGCTCCCCCCAAATACTGCCTGTTACTTATATTTTAGAGGGTAGACCACACTCTCTAAACTTGTGCGATTTCATACACCCGTGTGTCAAATCCACCACAACACTTGCCCTGAACTGTAGGTAGACCGGTGATGAAGTCCATGGAAATACTCTATCATTTTCCGTTCAGAATAGGGAGTGGTTGCAATAGTAATGTAGGATGGTTGTTCTCTTCTTTGTATTGTTGGAAAACTATGCACCTCATGATGTGTTGGAGCACATCCTCCTTGAGACCCCTCCATGATAATCTCTCCTGAATGGCTCGGTATGTCTTGATGAATCCTTGATGGTTGGAAAGTGGTGAATCACATTGATTAGGTGATCATGTCCTAAGTTGAAAAAAAATACTCAAAAATGGAATTTCTCAGAATTGGTTGAAACTTGAATGACTGGATAGGCCTCATCGCTGAGATTCTGGCACCGCTAACGACACTCAAATCCGACATCCTATGTGAAAATTATGGAGGTTTGAAGTTTTCAGTATCCTTTAAAAATTCAGTTTGACCAAGGTTGACTTGACTTTGGAAAATATTTAAAAAAAGAATATTCTAGGAATATTTTTCAAAATATTCTAATAATATTCCTCAAAATATTCCCTATTGGCCTATCACATTTTTACAAGTGGCAAAATCCTGTTCGTTAGTGGTTTGACGTGTTATGTATTGGGCCAATCATGGGCTGCAACGTGGCAGGCCTGGAGGCCGCCACGTGGCCCCCAGGCCATGGAAAGAATTGATATGGTGTATGTCAAAAAAAATTTAAGTCTGTGGGTTTGACCCCTGAACCTCTCGTTGGCCATCAAAGCACTCCAACCAACTCCTCTACGTGGAATATCTTAACATCTATGCATTCACGAAAGTATTTAAAGTTTGAATTTAATTCTGTTGGCGGAAATAAGGGCTAGCCCCTTGTTACCTGACACCATACGTCCATAGCCCGTGACCAGGGCTCAATCTTTAGGTGGCTACGGTTACATAACCATGTGGCTAATGGTTTGTGGCCCATGTGACAACATGACATCACATTTAATGCAAAGGTTTAAAGACAGTTATGTAACAGTTTTCCAGGCGGTAAGTGCGAGGTGAGTCATGTGACCACTCGCCTGACATTTAATGTAACCACCGGCGGGTCTGCCAAGATTGGAGTACGTTCGACAAATCTGACCTGACCGCCAGTTTTAATCGGCCTATCTGCAGTTACTCCACATTTAGTGGAGGTTTTTGAGGGACACTGGGCAAAATATTGTTTTTGCCATAACTTCTTCAATATTGAACCTTTTTGGACGAAATTTTAGTCAATTTCGACTATTTAGAGCATTATGGAGCCATTGAGATAGGTTTCAGAGCCAATAGAGAGGTGTTTTAGCCATTTTTTCTTTAAGGAAGCTTGGAGAGCCATCAGGGCCATGAGGGAAATGGAGCTGCATTGGACTAGACTTCACTGTTTGAGGTGAAATAAAAGTCCTACTTAGATAATTTATGTCTTTTGGATTTATTTTCACAATAGTTTCAGCCTATTTAGGCTTCTTTCTCACTGTAAAACCAATTTTAGCATCATATATATCAAGGACATGCCCATTGGGAGCTTTGGACCTAACAGATGTAGCCCAAGAGGGGTGAACTGCCTCATCATGTTGCTGTGTTGTTATGGTGAAGTTATTCTGCTATGTATTTTAGATTCAAGATGTTAAACAATAATTTAAATTAACATTCGCTCACACACAAACTCAAAAATAGTTACCAAAAACACTTTGTTTAATTCGCAAGACATGACAAACACTTTGCACACTTAATTACATGAAAATGAATACTTTGAACAACAGATACAAATAGTTTCATTTTCAGATCAGTTGGTATTAGAGCTAGAGTTTTACTCTATATTTGTTTTGTGCAAAGTTATAGCTGATTTCTTGCAAGTTTTGATGCCTACTAGGCTTAAACTCAAGAGAGGTGAAGGACAATTGGTTAGTGTACAAAGTAATCCACAACCAAGAAGGGTTAGAGAGCCACCTCTAAGAGCCATAGAAGTAGCTTCAAGCATGTCTTCAAGAGAAGGAGAGGCTCCTGAAGATATGAATCCCAAAGAAGAAGAACGGGTATTCCAGAAAGATTTCTTGGACATGACTGAGATGGTGAGGATACTCTACCAAGAAAGGAATGAGAATGATAGGCTTGCTGGAGAAGGGTCTTAAAATCAGAAAGAAGGAGAGAGTTCTTCAGGAGGAAATAAAAGTGATGAAAATTCAAAGAAAGGACATAGAGGAAATGGTGATCCATCATCCCCATATTCATCCTCTTCCTCTACATCGTCATCCTCAACTTCAGTGAATCAATCTCACAAGTCTAAAACCATTGGTAAAATTCCATTTTTAAAGATTGATGTAAAATTCGAGTTGCCTATTTTTAACGGTGAAGTCAATGCAGAGAAACTTGACAATTGGATAAAACAGTTGGAAGTTTATTTGAGGATACAAAACCTTAATGATGATGACACCAAGATTCAGTTAGCCTCTTTAAGAATGGAAGTAGCCACATTGGTATGGTGGGAAGCCAAGACCAAGGATGAAATGAAAAAACATGGTAAGATCACTTTATCATGGGCTGAATTTATTTCTGCAATTAAGCAACAATTTTATCCATTAGCTCATTTATAAAAGGCTATTATGAATTGGCAAAGTTTTAGACAACTTAAAGGAAAAAGTGTTCAAGATTACACTCAAGAGTTTAGAAGAAGGGCTTTACTACTTGGAATTGATTTGCATAGTCAAGATACCTTGCTGAAATATATAGGTGGTTTACACACTTATCTTATACATACTATCCTTATGTTCAATCCTACTAGTCTAGACAAAGCTTGTCTACAAGCTACGAACTTAGAGGCTAGAGGGAAACAATCTTTTGATGGGAATATGGATAGTGAATTCAAAGGCAAAGGGAGGAAAAGAAATGCAAACTCTAGGAAAAAAAAAATGAAAATTCTTTTGTAAAAACTGTTCCAAAGCAAGCCATGATGAAGACCATTGCTAGAAGCTTCATTCGGAGCTGAAACTAGAGAAATTTAAAACCAAAGATAAGGCCAAAGAAAAGGGCAAAACTATTGCAACTATTGAACAAGACTTAGGGTCTGAATCAGGCGATGAAACTAAAAGCATAGCCATGGTAATAAGGAACATAAAGGGAAAATAGATTGTTAAGGAAAAAAATCATAGTTCTAGCACTTTAAACTGTCACATAGAAGCTCAAAATGAAAAGAGGAGGATAGAGCTTTTTCATATAAGGATAATCTCAAAACACACAAAGATAGACACACTATTTGATAGTGGGTCTCAAGCAAATCTCATCTCAGAAATCTTGGTCAAGAAGCTGAAACTTGAGACAATACCTCATCCAAAGCCATATCCACTTGGATGGATTTGCAAGGATGCTAATTTACAAGTCTCAAGAAAGTGCATGTTGTGCTTCACCATAACAGCTCATTATGTTGATCTGGTTGAACTAGATGTAGTATTGCTTGACATTACAGGCGTTGTGTTGGGTAGTCCATATTTATATGATAGAAAAGCGATCTTCCATCGCCATGAGAGCAAGTATCATCTGTTGAAGGATGGAAAAGAGTTTATTGTGAGAGCACATCGAAAGAAGCTAGAATCTTCTTTAGTCCATGCAAGACAATTGAAAAGGCTTGTCAATGCAAGTCAAAATTTGACTTTGTTGATGGTTAAGAAAAAATATTTTGTACATTCTCCTTTCTATGTTATTGCTAATGTAAATGATGATATGTTTCATCCTGAAAGCAAGTAATCTTTGGAACAAGATGACAAGATGTTGCAGAAAGTGCCTTTGGTGTTAATCAGTGCAAAGAACAAAGTGTTAGTGCAAAGAAGTGCAAGATTCCATGAGATGGAAAAGCATGCAAGCAAAGAGGGCACAAATTTTAGCAAGGGTCATTGCTAGTTTCAGAATGGCAGATTGGTATGGCGAGAAAACTTGGTCGGGATTCGGCAGAAGTATATTTCTCATTCAGCAAAAACTTGCCATGTGGATAGTTGGTAAGGTGAATCTCATTTTCAGTCTTCTTTGAAGTTTGACCATTGTAGAAACAATATGTATTCTGAAAATTTCAGTTGTTGTTCTACAAATTTCAAAATTTTACATCATGACTTAGTCAAGGTTAGCAACGGCCAGTCAGTAGATTCAAGGAAGAATTTATCTTTTTATGAGAAGCTCAATTTGATAAATTCAGGAATTTTTCAGTGGTTCAAGGTTCGAAGAGTGGAGAATCAGTCTCCTCATCTTCAATTTCTGTAAATCAGAGAGCTTTTGGGGTCCAAAAGCTTCCCATTTGGGAGGTTTGATCAGGCGATCATGTCCTCAATTGAAAAAAATGCTCAAAAATGGAATTGCTTAGAATTGGTTGAAACCTAAATGATTGGATAGGCATCATTGCTGCAATTCTGGCACCGTGAACACACTCAAATCTAACATCATATGTGAAAATTATGCAGGTTTCAAGTTTTCAGTATCCTTCAAAAATTCAGTTTGACCAAGGTTGACTTGATTTTGAAAAATATTAAAAAAAAGAATATTCCAAGAATATTCCTCAGAATATTTTGGGAATATTCCTTGGAATTTTCCTCGAAATATTCCCTGTTGGCCTATCACATTTTGACAAGTGACAAAATCCTATTTGTTATTGGTTTGACGTGTTATGGATTGGGCCAATCACGGGCTACCACGTGGCAGGCCCGGAGGCCGCCACGTAGCCCCAAGGCCGTGGAAATAATTGGTATGGCATATGTCAAAATTTTTGTAAGTCCATGGGTTTGAACCCTGAACCTCTCGTCAGCCAACAAAGTGCTCCAACCAACTCCTCTACGTGGAAGATCTTAACATCTATGCATTCATGGGAGTATTTAAAGTTTGAATTTAATTCAATTGGCGGAAACAAGGGCTAGCCCCTTGTTACCCGACACCATACGTCCGTAGCCCATGACTTGGGCTCAATCTTCAGGTGGCTATGGTTACATAACCATGTGGCTAATGATTTGTGGCCCATGTGACAACATGACATCACATTTAATGCAGAGGTTTAAAGACCGTTATGTAACGGTTTTCCAGGTAGTCAGTGCGGGGTGAGTCATGTGACCACCCGCCTGAGATTTAATGCAACCACCAGTGGATCTGCCAAGATTGGAGCATGTTTTGACAAATCCGGCCTGACCGCCAGTTTTAGTCGGCCTATCTTCAGTTACTCCACATTTAGTGGAGGTTTTTGGGGGACACTGGGCAAAATACTGTTTTTGCCATAACTTCTTCAATATTGAACCTTTTTGGACAAAATTTTAGTTAATTTTGACTATTCTGAGCATTATGGAGCCATTGAGATAGGTTGTGGAGCCAAAAGAGAGGTTTTTCAGCCATTTTTGCTTTAGGGAAGCTTGGAAAGCCATCAGGGCCATGTGGGAAATGGAGTTTCATTGGACTACACTTCACTGTTTGAGGTGAAATAAAAGTCCTACTTAGCTAATTTTTGTCTTCTGGATTCATTTTCATAGTTGTGTCAGCCTTTTTAGGCTTATTTCTCATTGTAAAACCAATTTTAGCATCATAATATATCAAGGACATGCCCATTGGGAGCCTTGGACCCAACAGATGTAGCCCATGAGGGGTGAACTGCCTCATCATGTTGCTGTGTTGTTATGGTGAAGTTATTCTGCTATGTATTTCAGATTCAAGATGTTAAACAGTAATTTAAATTAACATTCCCTCACACATAAACTCAAAAACAGTTACAAAAAACACTTTGTTTGATTTTCAATACATGACAAACACTTTGCACACTTAATTACATGAAAATGAATACTTTGAACAGCAGATACAAATAGTTTCATTTTCAGATCAGTTGGTATCAGAGCTAGAGTTTTACTCTATATTTGTTTTGTGCAAAGATATAGTTGATTGCTTGCAAGTTTTGATGCTTACTAGGCTTAAATTCAACAGAGGTGAAGGAAAATTGGTTAGTGTACAAAGTAATCCACAACCAAGAAGGGTCAGAGAGCCACCTCCAAGAGCCATAGAAGCAGTGTCAAGCATGTCTTCAAGAGAAGGAAAAGCTCCTGAAGATATGGATCCCAAAGAAGAAGAATGGGTATTCCGGAAAGCTTTCTTGGACATGACTGAGATGGTGAGGATACTCTACCAAGAAAAGAATGATAGGCTTGCTGGAGAAGGGTCTAAAAACCAAAAAGAAGGAGAGAGTTCTTCAGGAGGAAAGAAAAGTGATGACAAGTCAAAGAAAGAACACAGAGGAAATGGGGATCGATCATCCCCATATTCATCCTCTTCCTCTACATCGTCATCCTCAAGTTCGGTGAATCAATCTCACAAGTCTAAAAACACTGGTAAAAGTCCATTTTTAAAGCTTGATGTCAAATTTGAGTTTCCTATGTTTAACGGTGAAGTCAATGCAGAGAAAATTGACAATTGGATAAGACAGTTGGAAGTTTATTTGAGGATACAAAACCTTCATGATGATGACACCAAGATTCAGTTAGCCTCTTTAAGAGTGGAAGGAGCAACATTGGTATGGTGGGAATCCAAGACCAAGGATGAAATGAAAAACATGGTAAGATCACTTTATCATGGGTTGAGTTTATTTCCACAATTAAGCTGCAATTTTATCCATTAGCTCATTTTAAAAAGGCTATCATGAATTGGCAAAGTTTTAGACAACTTAAAGGACAAAGTGTTCAAGATTACACTCAAGAGTTTAGAAGAAGGGCTTTACTACTTGGAATTGAATTGCATAGTCAAGATACCTTGCTGAAATATATAGGTGGTTTACACACTTATCTTATACATACTATCCTTATGTTCATTCCTACTAGTCTAGACGAAGTTTGTGTACAAGCTACACATTTAGAGGCTAGAGGGAAACAATCTTTTGATGTGAATATGGATAGTGAATTCAAAGGAAAAGGGAGGAAAAGAAATGAAAACTCTAGGAAAGTAAAAGGAAATTTATTTTGTAAAAACTATTCCAAAACAAGCCACGATGAAGACCATTGGTGGAAGCTTCATCCGGAGCTAAAACTAGAGAAATTTAAAACCAAAGATAAGGCCAAAAAAAAGGGAAATTTTTTTGCAACTGTTGAACAAGACTTAGGGTCTGAATCAGGTGATGAAACTAAAAGCATAGCCATGGTACTAAGGAACATAAAGGGAAAAGATATTTTTAAGGAAACAAATTGCATCTCTAGCACTTTAAACTATCACATAGAAGCTCAAAATGAAAAGAGGAGGATAGATCTTTTTCATATAAGGATAATCTCAAAAAAAACAAAGATAGACACATTATTTAATAGTGGGTCTCAAGAAAATCTCATCTTGGAAGAATTGATCAAGAATCTGAAACTTGAGACCATACCTCATCCAAAGCCATATCCACTTGGATGGATTTGCAAGGATGCTAATTTACAAGTCTCAAGAAAGTGCATGTTGCGCTTTGCCATAATAGCTTATTATGTTGATTTGGTTGAACTAGATCTAGTACCGCTTGACAATACAGGTGTTGTGTTGGATAGTCCATATTTATATGACAGAAAAGTGATCTTCCATCACCATGAGAACAAGTATCATCTGTTCAAGGATGGAAAAGAGTTTATTTTGAGAGCGCATCGGAAGAAGGTAGAATATTCTTTAGTCCATGCAGGACAATTGAAAAGGCTTGTCAATGCAAGTCAAAATCTGACTTTGTTGATGGTTAAGCAAAAATATTTTGTACATTCTCCTTTCCATGTTATTGCTGATGTAAATGATGATATGTTTCAACCTGAAAGTAAGTCGTCTTTGGAACAAGATGACAAGATGTTGCAAAAAGTGCCTTTGGTGTCAATCAGTGAAAAGAACAAAGTGTCGGTGCAAAGTAGTGCAAGATTCCATGAGATGGAAAATCATGCAAGCAAAGCAGGCACAAATTTCAACAAGGGTCATTGGTGGTTTCAGAATGGCATATTGGTTTGCCAAGAAAACTTGGTCGGGATTCGACACAAGTATATGGCTCATTCAGCAAAAATTTTCCATGTGGACAGTTGGCAAGGTGTATCTCATTTTCAGTCTCCTTTGAAGATTGACCATTGCAGAAACAATATGTATTCTACAAATTTCAGTTGTTGTTCTGCAAATTTAAAAATTTTTCATAGTGACTCAGTCAAGGTTAGCAACAGTCAGTTAATAGATTCAAGGAAGAATTTATCTTTTTATGAGAAGCTTAACTTGATTAATTTAGGAAGATTTCAGTGGTTCAAAGTTGGAAGAGTGGAGAATCAGTCTCCTCATCTTCAATTTTTGTAAATCAGAGAGATTTTGGGGTCCAAAATCTTCCCATTTGGGAGGTGTGATCAGGTGATCATGTCCTAAGTTGAAAAAAATGCTCAAAACTGGAATTGCTCAAAATTGGTTGAAACTTGAATAACCAGATAGGCCTCATCGCTGTGATTCTGGCACCACAAACAAAACTCAAATCCGACATCGTATGTGAAAATTATGTAGGTTTGAAGTTTTCAGTATCCTTCAAAAATTCAGTTTGACCAAGGTTGACTTGACTTTGAAAAATATTTAAAAAGGAATATTCCAGGAATATTCCTTGAAATATTATGGGAATATTCCTTGAAATATTCCTTACTGGCCTATCACATTTTGACAAGTGGCAGAATCTTGTTCATTAGTGGTTTAACGTGTTATGGATTGGGCCAATCATGGGCTGCCACATGGCAGGCTCGGAGGCTGCCACATGGCCCCCAGGCCATGGAAATAATTGGTATGGTGTATGTCAAAGTTTTTGTAAGTCTATGGGTTTGAACCCTGAACCTCTCGTCAGCCAACAAAGCGCTCCAACCAACTCCTCTACATGGAAGATCTTAACATCTATGCATTCACGGGAGTATTTAAAGTTTAATTTAATTCCGTTGGAAGAAACAAGGGCTAGCCCCTTGTTACCTGACACCATACATCCATAGCCCGTGACCAGGGCTCAATATTCAGGTGGATACGGTTACATAACCATGCAACTAATGGTTTCTGGCCCATGTGACAACACGACATCACATTTAATGCAGAGGTTTAAAGACCGTTATGTAAACGGTTTTCCAGGTGGTCAGTGCGGGGTGAGTCATGTGACCACCCGCCTAACATTTAACGTAAGCACCAGTGGGTCTGCTAAGATTGGAGCACATTCTGACAAATCCGACCTAACCGCTAGTTTTAGTTGACCTATCTATAGTTACTCCACATTTAGTGGAGGTTTTTGGGGGACATTGGGCAAAATATTGTTTTTGCCATAACTTCTTCAATATTGAAACTTTTTGGACGAAATTTTAGTCAATTTCGACTATTCTGAGCCTTCTAGAGCCATTGAGATAGGTTGCAGAGCCAAAAAAGAGGTTTTTCAGCCATTTTTTCTTCAGGGAAGCTTGGAGAGACATCAGAGCCATGAGGGAAATGGTGTTGCATTGGACTACACTTCAATGTTTGAGGTGAAATAAAATTCCTACTTAGCTAATTTCTATCTTTTGGATTCATTTTCACAGCTCTTTCAGCCCGTTTAGGCTTCTTTCTCACTGTAAAACCAATTTTAGCATCATAATATATCAAGGACATGCCCATTGGGAGCCTTGGACATGACAGATGTAGCCCAGGAGGGGTGAACTGCCTCATCATGTTGTTGTGCCGTTATGGTGAAGTTATTCTACTATGTATTTCAAATTCAAGATGTTAAACAGTAATTTAAATTAACATTCCCTCACACATAAACTCAAAAATAGTTACCAAAAACACTTTGTTTAATTTTCAAGACATGAAAAACACTTTTCACACTTAATTACATGAAAATGAATACTTTGAACAATAGATACAAATAGTTTCATTTTCAAATCACACATAATGCCTGCAAAATCTTCTCCTTGAGTCTAGAATCTCTAGTCAAGAATATCCTATCCCAGTAATACATTATCTCATCTATCGCTTTAAACATCTCATCGGTCACTTGTCCATCTAGAATTTCACATGCAAAGTGGTCTTTGGAATACTCCACCAATAGCTGGGCCTTCTAATCTGTATCCATACTCATCAAAGACACCATATTTGGCCTTTGAGATAGAGCATCTGCCACTACATTTCTCTTCCCATTGACATATTCAATGTCAAAATCATATTCTTGGATCTTGCTCACCCATTTCTGTTGCCTCTCCTGCAACTGCTTCTTCTCAAGAAAGAACCGGAGACTATTTTCATCAGTCTTCACCTAGAATTTTTTACCCACCAAATATTACCGGAATTTGGCTAATGCATGCATGATAGCCAACATCTCCTTATCATATATAGAATACAACCTCTCATGAGGCAACAAATTCTGACTCTCAAAAGCTATGGGGTGTCCCTCTTGCATCAAAACTGCTCCAATGCCCTCACCTAAAGCATCACATTATAGCACAAAGGGTTGGGTAAAATCCAGTAAAACCAACATCGGGAAGCTACTCATCACCTCCTTGAGCCTATCAAAGCTCTATGCATTGTGTCTGTCCAACTAAAGGCTCCCTTCTTGGTCAAATATGTAAGTGGTGCTGCTAGTTGAGAGAACCCTTTAAAAAACTTCTGGTAGTAGGTACAGATGCCTACAAACCCCCATAGTTCAGTGACATTCTTTAGCTCGAGCCAGTGTCTGATAGCTCGGATCTTCTCTTCATGAAATCTCACTCCATCTACTCCAATGATGTGGCCCAAATAGAGCATCTTTGTGAGACCACACTCACACTTGGAGAGCTTAGCATAGAATTTTTTCTCTTCAAGAATGTGTAATATTGTCTCGATATGTTGTAAATGTTCTTCCCATGTGTGGTTGTAAATAAGAATTTCATCAAATAAGACCAATACAAACCTCCTCAATTGACCACAAAAAATGTTGTTCATGAAAGATTGGAAGGTTTTCGGAGCATTAGTTGGCCCAAAGGGCATCACCAAGAACTCAAAATGGCCATAGTGGCATCTAAATGCAGTCTTGGGGATAGTCTTGATCCCTTACTCTGATTTGATGGTATCCTGACCTCAAATAAATCTTTGAGAGTACTTGGATCCCCTTAGCTCATCCATCAACTCATCAATCCTGGGGATTGGGTACCTGTTCTTCATTTTCTTTTTGTTCAAGGCCCTATAATCAATGTACATACTCAATGTGTCATCCTTATTCTTTACCAGGACCACTAAAGAAGAAGAAGGACTGGTGCTGGGTCAGATATGTCCTAAAGCCAAGAGCTCCTGAATGGATTTTTCAATCTCATCCTTGTAGGCTTTAGGATGCCTATAGGGTGTGGTGATCACTACTTGGATCCCCTAATCCAACTCAATAGTGTGTTCAAATCCTCAGTTAGGTGGCATTCCTGGTGGAATATCTGCAAATATTGTAGAATAACGATCTAGAATAGACTGCACATTCGGGTGTACTGGTGCACACTTTCCTCTTGCCTCTGACATACACAGTTCTACTACCCATTCTATGTCCCCTCTGCGCAACTCAACCTCCATCCTATGTGTTAAGACAATCTGGGGTGGATAGGTGTGTATGCCTTTGATCTTCTGAGGCTTACCACTCCCCTTCTCTGTCCATTCCATCTCCAAGGCTTCCCAATCTGTGGTAACCTTTCCCAAGGTGATTAACCACTAAACACCCAATATCACATTGGTGTCTGGAATATCAACCACAAAGAAGTGGTTTGTCAATTTGTAGGTCCCCATAGTGATAGTTAATGCCAGAACATATTTGGCACACTGCATGGTTCTAGCTCCTGGAACCAAAAATGAGAATCCCTCAAAGTATTCCATGTGAATGCCCCTCCTCTGCACTAACTTAGTATCAATAAAGTTATGGGTAGCCCCACTATCTATCAACACTGATACTATTTGCACATGAATAGTGCCTATAACTCTTAATGTTAGGTACTTGGGAGCTCCCCACAAAGCTGCAAGAGTCCCTCTAGTTGGATAAAATGCTCCCTTCATACCTCCTGATGATGATGCAATCTCTCCTGATGATACAATGCTGGTATCCTTCCCCAAGCCTTTTTCTTCATCCTCCTCCTTTGAGGGAAGGAACTTCACATATTTACCCTTTGCTTGAGAAGAGAATTTATGTTGAAAAGGGGCTTTTGCTTTGGGCAAATCATGATGTAGATCTTTGTTGAGATTCAACAAGATGATGATCCTAGTGAAAATTAAGCACCTACACTAGGTGGGGCCCGCAGGCTATTCTTAGGTGTATGTATATTTTTAAAATGTTGAGAAAATTCTATTTATAGCGGGAGTCTATTTATATATGGTTGAGAAAATTCTATATATATATGAGTTTATATTTTTAGATGCATGTGCGAAGTCTATTTATAGATCACATGTCTAAAAATAGAATGCATGTTGATTATTATTATATCTTAATAATAATTAGACAATAAATAATAATATATTATCTTGAAGTGCTTGATTTCAGTTAACTGATGTGGAAAACCAGTTAGCTGAAGGAATTTCGAGTTCTAAGGTTGGTTGGTGGGACATGAAAGTGGACTTACTTGTAACTGAGTGATTCGAAGTTGTAACAGAGTTGGATGTGTAGTTATGTGAGTTGTAAATTAGTTCAACTCAGTTAAGTGAGTTAAAATCAGTTGTGCTAGTTGTAACTAGTTGTAACTAAAGATACACTAGTGAGAGATCAGTGAATTAATTATTTAATTAATTCACAAGTAGTGGTCTCACATGCAACTAAAGAAATACTATTGTTAACTACATGCATGTCAGATCCAGTGGAGACCCAGTTGAGAGATAGGTGAAAGGGACAGTTTGACTATCTGTTGTGACATTAGTGGGTGCACTCATGCAACCAGACACACATTGGAGATGCCAATGAGGATTGCGTAGTCAAGGAAAGGCAAGAGCGACTTCATTTATGAATTTTGATCAGTAGGGATTGCACAGTGGAGGTAGGCTGTCAGGAGGCAGTAAATTGGCGCATGTATTTTCCAATTTTTGTATTACAGTGTCAAACTATTTTATATTGTACGAAGAGCTCTTGGATTAGAGTTTTGTATGAGATTGTTTCATGATCCATGATATATACATAATATATGATAATGGGGTTTTTAGATTTATTCTTTCTCGGTAAAACATATGTGTTATGTGTGATTGATCTTTCTTCATGTGTTTACAATCGATGATTAAATTTCCGCAAAGATTTAAGTAGAAGGATTCTGTATTTAACAGTGGCATATCATTGTTAGATAAGGAGAATCCAGGAAATACATAATTATATTAAAATTTCTACATGGTATCAGAGCATAATTGAAGCATTAGCGGAGTTTGTTGGTGGAAACAATTCGAATTTGCTACAATAATTTCTTGGTGCGACAGTTGAGTAAACGTCGAAATGGCTTTCAATGGTTTGTGGATAGAATATGTAATTGAAAGCAATTCGAAATAAATTTCATGGAAGGACAGGATGGATGTCGTGCTTGAAGATAATGGCTTGAATGAATTCATCTACAGTGATGTTCCTAAGCCCACTTCAATAGATGTTGCATTACTTGACGCATGGCAAAAGAAAGTAGCGAAGACGAGAAGAATTATATTGGAGGGTGTGCGAGACCATATTGTCTCAAGAATTTATGGGAAAGCCACTCCATTTTCTATGTGGAAGGCTTTGGCATATATTTTCAAAAGCAACAGTGACCATAGGAAATTGGCATTGAAGGATAAACTCAGAAATATCAAGATGGAGAACGGCGACAATATTCCTAAGTATCTCACAAATTTTGTCCAATGTCGGGATGAACTGGGGAGTGTGGGAATCACAGTTGCTGATGATGATTTGGTGAGCTTGGCTATCTTGGGACTTCCTAAGATTTGGCACAATTATGTGGACTCTGTCAATGGACGGGAAAAACTACCGGATTGGGAACGACTGTGGTTGGATCTAGTGCAGGAGGAGTTCAGGAGGAACACCAGAGATGGCTCTTCATCAAAGCATGATGATGAAGAGGATTGTGCTTTGGCTACCAAGGTAAGGAAAGGGAAGGGGAGGAAATTCTACTCAAAATCCGAGGCTAAAGGCAAGAAGCTGGATTTGTCCAAGGTGAATTGTTTTCACTGTCATGAACATGGGCATATTGCTACTAACTGCCCATATAAGAAGAAGAACAAGAAGGCTATTGGAGTTGCAGCTGGTGAGTCCCTTACCTCCCAATTTTAACTTGATTTCTCTTTGATCGCATGCTTGGTATCAAGCAATTAGATCGGTGTGGTATCTTGATAGTGGTGCTTCCTTCCACATGATGGGAGATAAGGTGCTTTTCAGTGACTTAGAGGACAAAGATCTCCAAATGCATATAGAGATGGGTGACGAGGGACGATACAATGTGACCGAAATTAGTACCATTACCTTTGAGAGGGAGTCAGGTAAACCATTTCTTTTGAAATATGTTATGCATGTTCCAGGTCTAAAGAAAAACTTGGTCTCAGTCGTGATGTTGGAGGACAGAGGCTATGTCGTTGTTTTCACTGATGGAAAATATTTCCTGCGACATAAAAAAAAGGGTCAAGCCAAGAGGATAGGGATTTGAGTGAATAATATCTACAAGCTGGAGGTGGAAGGCTACACTACCATGATGGGAAAGGTGGAAAAAGTGGTGAGCCGGGATGAGGGCGAGTTATGGCACAAGCGATTGGGCCATATTCATCATGGAGCTTTGAAAGTTATGCAGCAAATATCTACTGGACTTCCAATGGGAACACTTGTTCATTTAGATCAGTGCAAGGGTTGCACCATGGGGAAGTATGAAAAGTACACCTTTCACGAAAAGGAGAACTGTGCTTCTATGATCCTAGAGAGAGTTCACACAGACATGTGTGGACCATTCTCAGTTGCTTCAACAAAAAAACCTAGGTATTATGTTATTTTTTTTTGATGAATTTTCTCATAAATGATGGATCTTCTTCATGCAGAAGAAGGATAAAAAATTCTCAAAGTTCTGTGAGTTTAAGGCATTGGTTGAGAAAGAGTTGGGGAAGCAAGTGAAGGCTCTGTGGAGTGATAATGGTGGAGAATACATCTCGAACGAATTTAAAGACTTATGTAGAAAAGAAGGAATTAGAAGAGAACTCATAGCGCCTCATAACCCACAACAAAATGGAGTCACGGAGAGGAAGAATAGAACAATCGTGGGTGTTACACGAGTGATGCTGCATGATTACAGCCTACTAACGCATTTGTGGGTGGAAGCATGAAACATTGTGGTTTATGTGTAAAACCATTGTCCTCATAGAGTACATGGCATGATTACACCTTAAGAAGCTTTTACTGGTAAGAAACCGGATGTTTCTCACTTTAAGATTTTTGGCTTATCTGTTTATGTGCATGTGACCAAGAACACTAGGAAGAAGCTACAGCTAGACTATTGAAGTTGGGATATTTTTGGGGTACACAGAAACACCCCATAACTATCATGTATATTTTCCAAACAATTGAATGAGTATGGTGCGATGGCATATAAAATTTAATGAGGAGAAATCCATGAAGTTGTCACTTGAGAGGGAACTACAATTGCATGTAGAGGAGAAACTGCTTGTTCCCGAAGATGAGTCTCTAGATGTGGATCAACCGTAGGAGGAGGTTCATGGAGTGGAGGAGTCCACTCACATAGAGCCAAACATCAAAACTGGAAGAAGGCATACCACAGAAGCTGAGAGGTTGAAGCTTGATGTGGCACAAAATGTAGGAGTCCCTACTTCACAGTGCAAACAGAGATAATCTCTTGACTGATTCACTGGATACATGGCTCTCATGAGAAAATGTATTGTGACTGAGCCATATTCCTTTCACAAATAAGTGTAGGAGCCCACATGGGTAGGTGCAATGGTGGAGGAGTATGACTCCATTATTAGAAACAGTGCTTGGGAAATTGTTCCAAGGCTGGTTGATAAATCTGTGGTAGGTTCAAGATGCATCTACAAGGTAAAGCAAGTTGTTGATGGGATTGTTGAGAAATACAAGGCTAGATTTGTGGCTCGGGGCTTCTCATAGATCGATGGGATTTATTATGAAGAAACCTTTGCACCTGTTGCACGATATTCTTCCATAAGGACCATCCTTTCTCTCTTAGCATAGATGGGTTAGCACATTCATCATATGGATGTGAAGACTGCGTTTCTTAATGGGATCATTGAGGAAGTGTACATTAAGCAACTTGAAGGATCTGAGATCTTCAACAACAAGTCTCATGTGTACAAACTCAAAAGAACATTGTATGGGCTGAAGCAATCACCCCATGCTTGGTACACTCAGATCGCCAACTATTTCACTAGACTTGGCTTCACCAAGAGTGAGGCGGAAGCAAACCTATACCAGATTGTGGTGGAGGGTAAGATTTTTATCATTTTTCTTTATGTTTATGATTTAATACTAACTGGTGATGAGAAGTTGATACAGTCATGCAAGGAGGACCTTACAAAGGAGTTCGAGATGAAGGATATTGGCATCCTTCATTATTTCCTTAGATTGGAAATATGGCAGCGAGATTGTGAAATTTTTGTGTCTCAAGGAAAGTATGCAGGGGAGATACTGGGTAAGTTTCACATGGAGGGATGCAAACCCATGGATACTCTTCTTCCAGGAAACTAGAGGAAAGAGGATGCTACATCTGGAGAGGTAGTGGATGCTACTGTCTATCGATAGTTGGCGGGATTGCTAATGTATTTAGTAATTACAAGACCAGACATATGCTATACGGTGAACCAACATAGTCAAGCGATGGTTAAGCCTACCAAGCTCTTTTGGAAGGCAGGAAAGCATGTCCTGAGATATCTCAAGGTCACATCTAAGTATGGATTATATTACAGATAGACAGATGAGGTGAAGTTGCATGGCTTCACGGATGCAGATTGGGTGGGCAGCCCAACAGACAGAAAGAGCACATCAGGAGATGTCTTCAGTATTTCTTCATATAGCAGGAAACAGAGTTTCGTGGCACTTAGTTCAGCGGAAGCGGAATACATGGCAGCAATTCAAGCTACATGTGAGGCTATCTGGATGAGAAAGATCCTGGTTGATTTTTTTGGTTCTAATTTAGATCCTACAATGATTCATTGTGATAATCAGAGTTGCATTAAAATCTCGGCTAATCTTATTTTTCATGATATATTTAAGCATATAGATATCCAGTATCATCATATCAGAGATTGTGTGCAGCGGAAGATCATGTTGCTTTAGTACATTCCTATGGAAGATCAGGATGCAAATATTCTGATGAAGGCGCTCACCAAGAGAAAATTCGAATACCATAGAGACAGGATCGGGGTGAAGGATAATCCCTTTATTATTGAGAGGGAGTGTTGAGATTCAACAAGATGATGATCCTAGTGAAAATTAGGCACCTACACTAGGTGGGGCCTGTAGGCTATTTTTAGGTATGTCTATTTTTAGAATGTTGAGAAAATTCTATTTATAGTGGGAGTCTATTTATAGATCGCATGTTTAAAAATAGAATGCATGTCTATTATTATTATCTCTTAATAATAATTAGACAATAAATAATAATCTATTCTCTTGAAGCACTTGATTTCAGTTAACTGATGTGGCAAACCAGTTAGTTGAAGGAATTTCAAGTTTTAAGGTTGGTTGGTGCGACATGCAAGTGGACTTGGTTGTAACTGAGTGATTCAAAGTTGTAACAGAGTTGGATGTGTAGTTATGTGAGTTGTAAAGTAGTTTAACTCAGTTGTGCTAGTTGTAACTAGTTGTAACTAAAGATACACTAGTAAGAGATCAGTGAATTAATTATTTAATTAATTCACAAGTAGTGGTATCACATGCAACTGAATAAATACTATTTTTAACTACATGCAAGTCAGATCCAGTGGAGACCCAGTTGAGAGATAGGTGAAAGGGACAATTTGACTATTTGTTGTGACATTAGTGGGTGCACTCATGCAACCACACACACATTGGAGATGCCAATGAGGATTGTGTAGTCAACAAGTCAAGATCAAATTCATTCAGGGATTGTGATCAACAGGGATTGTGTAGTGGATGCAAGCTGTTAGGAGGCAGTAAATTGACGCATGTATTTGCCAATTTTTGTATGACAGTGTGAGACGATTATATATTGTACAGAGAGCTCTTGGATTAGAGTTTTGTATGAAATTGTTTCATGCTCCACGATATATACATAATATATGATAGTGGGGTTTTTAGCTTTATGCTTTCCCTGTAAAACATCTATGTTATGTGTGATTGATCTTTCTTCATGTGTTTGCAATTGGCGATTAAATTTCCGCAAAGATTTAAGTAGAAGGATTCTGTATTTAACTATGGCATATAATTGTTAGATCGGGAGAATGCAGACAATACATAATTGTATTAAAATTTCTACAATCTCTAGCCTTCTCAATAGCCTCTTGGAGCGTAGTTGGTCTAGTGGATTTCACCAACCCATGCAATGGCTCTACTAACCCATAAATAAACGTGTACACCCTCCTAGCTACAGATAGGTCAGATACCATAACTGAGAGGTTTAGAAATTCAGAGATGCAAGTCTTTGGATCTTCTGTTTTCTTGATCTTGATTAGCTCAACAAAATGCACTTCTGGATTCTTGGTGTCAAATATTTCCACCAATCTTCGGGTGAATTCTGCATAAGCAGTGACACTAGCATGCCCTTGTGTAGATAGGCCATGAAACCACCACTCATGTGCTTCACCTTCCAGGTGCAGTGCTGCTGTCTTGATGGCCTCCATCTCTGAAACTCAGTTTAGCTGAAAATAAGTATCCGTCTTCTCTACCCAATCCTTGGATGTGCACTTGGGTTACTCATCAAAAGAGGTGTTATACCATTTTTTGGTCATCTAACCTATTGTTATTAGATGGACCCAAGTACACTAGGTAAGACCAATTTTACCCTAAGAAAAATTGCATTCACTATGAAAAATAACTTAGTAAACCACCTCTATTAAGTTGTTTATGGTCTAAATAGGAAATCCCATGAGGAAATATTAAATAAATCTACATTTATTTGATTTTCCTCAAGGAATAATTAGTTAAACAATAGTTTAATTAATATTCCTAGTTATATTTAACCCAAAACAGGGAAATTAATTAAATAAATCATTATTTATTTTATTATTTTCTAGGAATAATTATTTAAATCTTATTTAAATAATATTCTTTGTTAAATATGACTAAATCACCCATAAATAATTAAATAAATCATTATTAATTTGATTATTACTCAACCACATCCTTAAAATGATAAATAAATCATTTAATTATTTATTATTTACAAATAAAGGGATTTGACCCCAGACAAATTCCTTTTCCCTCCAACAAATATAATAAAATATTCCATAAAAGTTGGATCTTGATTTGGTTAATAATATTTTAATTATGCACCAATATCTAGACTAACTCAATATTTTGTTATAAATACAAGGGTTTTTCCATTCATTCACTACCTTTTGTTGCCTAAAGATCACTTTAAATCTGTTAGTGTCCCGTGATTTGGAAGATTGGTAAACCAAATGACAGGGTAACATCAAACCAACTTTGGAGCCCTAGGACCTAGCCTTCCTAGACTCAAAGAGGTCTGTTATGCAAAGGATGTAAACTTGTTTGTTTTTTGTATATTTGATTTTAGGCTAGTTGTTAAGTATGTTTTTAGTTTGTTTTGGGTTTTTGAGGGGAACTGATCAAAGGATAAATAGATAAAAATTTCGTCAAATCAACTGGGCTATGGGGTCGAAAAGGTCGAGATTGTCTCAATGATGGGCAAGGTATTACTGCAGGGCCGATTTGGTCGAGATAAATGGATTCTTTGGGTGAAAGTGAAATGAGATGAATATTAAGTTTGTGAAAGAAAAATAGACTTTAAGCATAAATAGTTAAACAACAAGCATTCATGATTTAGGGCTGACCATTAATCTCTATGAACGAAACTCAAACTAATAGATGCAGAAAATAAACAATCCAGTGATACATAGAAGTATAAGACCCTCTAACTTTGGGAAAATCACCTTCAGAATTTTGGGAAAACAAATAAGATAAACAAACAACTCAATCTATGAAGAAGGAAATCCTAAACATCATATCTTGAGCTATCGGGAACTTTGAAATAAGACTGCAAAGCATGGACGAAGGGCAAGATCGAAACAAGACCTCTTTGACTTAACTAAGACAACCAATAATTCAGAGAGAGATTTCAGAGATGGAGTTTTGATTAGCTATGAGTAAGCAGGGCATACCGTGAATCATACTAGACAACATACATAATAACCATTAATGAAACTGATAACAAGTTCTTAGGGTACCAAAGAGCAATTAAGAATTCTTTGGCATAACCAAGAAAGATGAAAAAATTTAAGCTGCAATGAATCAGGAAATTTGAGGTTCCTCCATGGGCATATCTCAAAATTATTCTTTACTGAACTACAACAAGCAAGAAGCATGAAAACATGTATGATAAACTAAGAAAACATAACAGATAAGTAACACAATACCATTCACCAAGCCATGGAATCCTACATACAATCCTCCTCCACCATCAAAGTCAAGCAATAGATCATCCACTTCATAAGATAAAGTATTTCTTCAAAGCTTATAATGCTATGTATTGCTCTATAACATCAAGTTCATCCCTCTAGTTACAATGAATCCTCTTGGATTATATAGGCCAAAGAGGATAAAAACCACCTAGAGAAACTAGAAGGCCATTGGACAAAAACAAATATCTTATTTTCTCCTTGAGGCTTTACAAAGCCCAAGGCACAAAATATCTTCAAAAATATCTATTTAAGCTAAAAATAGTAAGAAAAATGATTTTTAATCTCTGACATAGAGTTAAAAATAGCTTAACGCACATTTGCATGGCCACCTTCAGAAAACTGCCTTTTTAGCCAAAATGCTACAGGAGCGTAGCGCCAAAAGAAAGTCTGTTTTGTAGATAACTTTTGAGGGACTTCCCGATGTCAAAATGAGGCCTGTGATGGCTCGTTGAAAAGACATAGACGTCTAGTTTCTGGAGATACTTAATTTGTCTTAAACTGATCTCTAGAAGTCTATCAAAAAGTGGACTGAGTGAAAAAACCCAGGAGGGTCTCACCTGCTGATATTTGAGGCAGAAAGGTGAATTTTGACTATTTTTTGCTTCTTTGGGGGACCAAAAAACATTATTTTGATCTAAAAATTTGTGAGTAGATGACCCAAAATTTAATACATCCAAAAATATAACTTTCATGAGCTGAGGATGCTCCTAGCAAACATGGCAGCGCCTAGAAAAATGTGCAATTAGGCCTAAAAATCACAAAAACCAAGATCATGTCCAAAATTGCTCAATTTTGGTGAGAAAACCCCTTATGGGTTCCTAGAAACATGAAAGGAAGCTGAAGCCAAGATTTCAAGCCTAGATATGTATTTTTCCCCTTTTTTCATCGAGTGCCTCCTTTGGGCAGTTTTGAGTTTTCTTCGGGCAAATTGATTCAATTTCTTGTAATGCCTAGTCATCTTCCTTTGCAAACCCAAGTCTTTGTTTACCTTGTCTAATTTGTCCTCTAAATGCTTGTTGGCTCTTTCAAGCCATGATTCTTTATCATTTTCTATCTCTTGGGCAAGCAATTGTGTGAGAGGATACGATCGAGCAAGGGCTGCTTCTTCTTCCCTTTGTTTCTCCAAAGCTTTCCTAAGACCCATAGTCCTAGGCCTTTTTCTTACTGGCTGCTCTTCTTCCTCAATATCATCAAATTCGCCCATATACTCTTCAAGCTTGACTTGTGCTTTGTATGCTTGAATTCTTGGGCCTCATAGATTTCCATTAGCCCGCTCATCTGTCTATTTTGCATTTGTAGAAAGTGTATGAGGTCTTTCGACCTTTCTAGATCAGTTTCTAAGTCTTGGATTTGGGCTTCTCTGTTTTGCAAAAGTGACTCAAGGATTTTGGCTTCATCATCTCTAGCATCACTGTCTATTTGTATGATGTCAAACTCTCTTTCTTGTTCATGGCTATTCTTCTGTTGTTCAACTTTTTCTTTGCACTTGCTTTGGATAGACATCTTTTCTCTTGTTCTCTTTGGCACTTCAAAGATAGGCCTCTTGGGAAACTTGCTTCTACTTCAGAGTGCTATAGTAACATTGGTAGTTATAGCTGGAGTGATTTTCTTCTTTGCAGATTTGGTGTTTTTAGCCTTTGGTTCTTTTGAGGAATGAATCATGGCCCCTTGCCTAGGAGAGGCAGCAAGCACATGTTCTTGGTTGTGTTGAGGAGGAGAGAAAGGAGGTTTCATCACTAGCATTTGTTCAACTTGGTATTTTACACTACTTCCTCCTTCATCACCTAATTTGCTGCATTGTTCACTGTTTTCATGTTCTTCTTTAGGGTTGCCTTGTTCACTTTTTTCCTTACTATTGTGGTGCTTCTCCTCTTGAGGGCTATCATGTTCATTGCCTCTGCTTTTATCATGACTATCTTTAGGACTACCTTGTTCACCCTCCTCGCTGTTTTGAGCTTGTTTAGGGCTGCCACCTTCACCTTCATCATTGTTTTGAACCTCTTGATGTATGTTGCCTTCAAACTCATCAGTGCTATTTAGAGTATGTTATTTAGGGCTGTCAGTTTTATCATCTCCTTTTGCTGCTTGAATATCTTCCCTGCCTATCTGTGGACTACCTTCTTGTTTTTTGTCACCTTCATTACTTTCCTCACTTTTCCCTTGAGGATTGTCCTCATGATCATTGTGCTGTTGATTGCTTTCATGTTGACTGTCACTTTGTTTCTCATCACTAATTTGAACCTCTTCCCTTTGTTCCTCATCATCACTACCCTGCTGCTCTTCAGTTTGTTCTTCATCATCACTAGCTGTAGGTGGGTTGTCCCCATGCTCATGTTCACTGCTCTACTTAGGGTTTCTTTGTTCTTCATCCTCACTACTTTGTTGAGTGCCATTGACTTCCTTATCCTTTGGTGAGCTCTCTTCACCATCACTAGTATACTCATGGTCACTGTTCTATGGTTTGTCACTTGGTTCATGCTCACTACTTTGTTGAGTATCACTATGTTTCTTATCATCACTACCTTCATGCCTGCTTTCATAAGACTCTTCTTTTTCAATATAAATCATGGGTGATGTTTGCTTTTGAGGGGTAGATTGACTAGATGAAGGGGAGGCATAGTGAGTGGAGGGTGAGGAGGACATATGAGATAGGCCATGAGATGAAGAGGCAGTATTAAAATCCGAATGAGAAATGACAGTCTCCCAAGAAACTCCTTTCTTTTCAAGCTAGTGAAGGATGATGATTTTGATGAGAGAATGATAAAAAAGACTAGCTTTTTGCTGAGCAGGAGATCTCTTTTGGACAAAGGAGGACATCTTGTCTATTCTCTTACAGAGGAAGAAAGGGAGATTTAGTAGCTGATTCCAAGTGAAATGCATCAGAAGTCTGACATGATAGGAATAAACTCGAGAGTATCTCCCCTCACATGTGAAATATCTCATGATGGTTTTCATAAGGGGCACATAACTGTTCAATAGATGAGAAAAGGGGAAGATAGCCTTGCATTCATTTTGGTAAGTTGGTTTCAAGAAGGGCTCGTAGTGGTCTAGGTCCAAATAGGCTTGTTTGAACCATTTCTCACCAAGAAAGGGGATCTTGGTTGCCTTTGACACAGATCTAGGGGTGAGAACAAAATCAGGGCCTACTATGTGAACATGTTTTCCTTGCAGCCTCAGGGCAAACAATTGTGTCAAGGGAGGGTGATTGGTGACTTCTTGGATCTTTTGGCAAAAATCAAGGCACCCTACCTCATGAAAGTTGAAAAGGATAGAAGGGGAATCATTTAACTCCTCAGTTGTAGTAGGCCCAAACCTTTTGTGAAATCCACCCTTGCTGACCTTCCTTGGAGGCATGTTTTGCTTTATACTTTTTTTACTTGTCTTATCAAAACAAGTCTTTGATTAAACTAGGTCTTTCTTCTTCAAACAATGCTTTTCTCTTTTAAAAACTATGTTTGGCTTCTTACTCAACAAAATAGGCCTTTCAAACTGATAATAATCCCTTTCTCCTCAAACAATGTCTTTCTTTTTATTTAGCAAGCAGGAGACCTTTGAAAACAACTATGTTTCCCCTTTGAAATCACTGTTTTCCCTTCTTTTAACTTTTGATTTCAAAACATTTTTGTGACCAAAAATAAGATGCAAGGGCACGAAAAATACCTTTGAAATCTCCTCGCTGTTTTTGAAAAACCAAAATTCTGAGCCAAAACCAGTTTTTTTTTTACTTTTGGAGACTTTTGGAGAGGTGCTATGCTCCTGTGCACAGGCACGTAACACCTGTACGCTGCTGTGGGCACTGTGTGTTGGGTCAGGTGCTGGGTGCCTTCTGAACACCGGGTAAGGAGAGAGGGGCATTGCGTCAACCTATAGGCGCATGGTGCCCTTTGTGTTTTTCTTCGACAGGATGTCACAAGCGCATCGCATCCTACTACAGGCGCGTCGCGTTCAAACTTTTCTGCACGGTGATGGCCCAAAAACTTAAAAACGAAACCTCTTCCTTTGCCAAGTGAACAATGATATGTACAAACATTATTTGAGGGTTTTTATAGCCTTTTTGAAATATTTTTAACCTACCCTTTACCTCCTTCAAAGAGTCTTAAACTTTCTTTTGTTAAATGATAAAAATGGACCTTTGCCTCTTTTTGAAGGGATCTACCTTTTGAACAACTGCTTTTTGTTATGCCTTCTGCTTATTATTTAAGTTTCAAACTTTTTACAAAGTTTTAGGCCTTGTCTTGGTTAATCAAACGAAGGATGCCTTTTAGAAGCAACTGTGCCCTCTATTTATCATGAACGAGGCCCAAACTCAAATGTTTCTTATCTCTGTTTACCTTTTGAAGACTGTCTTTAAACACAATGTTTGTGCTATGCCTTTTGCTCGGAAATTTAGGGGAACATGTCACCAAACTATTTTTAGCCTTGGTTTATCATTGAATGAATTTTTTTAAACATACTACCTCTCATCTCTGTCTAACATTGAAAGCTTTCTCAAAATGTCAAACCCTGGCGATTTAACCCTTTGCTCATATTTTGGAGGAGGCAATGCAAGATGCAACTACCAAGGTTTATCAAAGCCACTGTATAGGCCCTCTACTTATCACTGATGGAGGTCCTTAAACAACTGTTCTTTTCCTTCACAAAAAACCTTTGAACCAACCAAGTGCCATCTGCTTATTAATGAAGGAGGCTTCTTGAAAAATTAGTGCTTTTACGTTCTGCTCATGATTGAAGGAGACACTGTAAACACAAAAGTTTTCTTTCATCCCTGCTACATCATTTGAAGATTTGTCTTTTGAACCAATTTTTTGTGGGCCCTATGCTTGGCATGAAGGAGGTCTTATGCAACTGTAACCACTTTAGGTTACTCAAAACCACTGATGAGCCCTTTTCTTATGATGAAGAAGGCCTTCAAAATATAAAACTTCATTCATTTCAACACTGTGACCCTTGTCTGTTTGTTTGAAAAATACAAATAGAAGACAAAAGTGAATCTTTAGCATTTATCCTTGATGAAATCATTTGAGTCATAATGCCCTTTGCTTTATGAGGACCTGTTAGTAATGTATATCCCTTTTGCATGAAATCACTGTGAATCTTCAGGAGTAGATAATGTGCTTTGTAAATTGTGAGCGCTCACTGCTATGCATCTTTGAAACAACTCTTTTTCCCTTGACTTTGTTTTCATAAGGTGCAGTGAATTTTTCTTTGACTTCCTTTCAGAGCCCAGGTGTATGGTAAGGTATAAGAAGCAGCTTTCCTTCTTACATCTTCACTATGATGCCTAATTTGCTTTAAAGCTCTTTTTTCCAGAAGACTATCACTGTTGGTGGCATAACACTGATTTGTAGAGCTGGCTCACTTTTTTGGGAACTAATGCAAAAATGCCATTAGAGTTAGCATGAAGCGCTGGAGGTATACATTATCCAAACTTTGTGTGGATTTTCCATGATGGAGGACCTTTGACCTTTTGGTGCTTTTGAGTTTGAATCCTGTAGGTCTTTTCTCTTTACAATCTTCACTTTCTCTAATTTCCAATAGTAACTACCACAGCATGAAATATTTTCCTGAAGTGTTCTTTTGCTCACACTCTGCTTACTATCATCAATCTATACACCCCTGCAGAGATGGATTGATAGATGCCTTTGATATTTGGAGAGCCTTGTTGATGTATATCATGAGATCATGCTTGAGATAATCCTTTTTCTTCAGTCATGGAACTTATTTCACTATTTCATCTTGAATTGAAATTTTGTGATCTTTGCTTGAAACAAAATAGAGAGACCTCTTTGATAGTGTATGACCTAGGGATAGACAAGGGTTTTGTTTTAACAAATAATAAGACACGATGGCTGACTAATATCGAAGACAAGGTTTTTGACTAGAGAAAGCTTTTCTCAAGGTATTTTCCCTAAACACCACCACTTAGACCTAGGCATTTTATCATCATTTTTGAAGATTTTCTCAGGCATAATCAAGTCATCATATGAAAAAATAATTAGTGAGAGAGGTACAGGTGCTTTGCTAAATGCTTGGAAAATGAGATTTATGGAAACAGAGGATTTTGATAGCAAAGAGTCAAAACCTATGACAGCTATAGACAGGGAGGCATTGCTGATTTGTGATAGGACTTGAAAACTGAAGACCATTCCCATCACAGTTTGAAAGGGAGGGGTAGGAAGACAAAAATTTGTTTGAGGTGTTTTCTAGATGAAAAATTTACAGTTGTGAGATTAGCTTCTAGAAAACTCAGCGAAGGAATCTAGTCATCAAAACATGCAAAAATATTGATAACTAACAGTGGCTCCATTTGGGGAGGGCAACTCCTTTTTGGGAGGTGTCCAGAATTGCTGATCTCTGGCTTGTGAAGACTAGTGTCTTATCCATTGGCACAAATTTCTCTCTTTCTTGATGCTATTTCTAAAAATTTACAGTGTGATTTGCATCAAAGTCATCTCTACCTACCCAGCTATATTTCCTAACATTTTTTTCTTCTTTAGGTGCATTTAGACTAGCAACCCTTTGACATGACATTTTTTGAAAGTGAAAACACTATCTACTTCTACACTTATATCTTCCAGGAGTTTAGATTAAACTGATGAACTCCTTTGATTCTCTACCTATGCTAGATCGACTGTCAAGATTAAGCTGTTTGACAAGATTTCATTCACTAAACTAAAACATGAAATTGAAAAATGACCAAATTAGGATTAGACGGTCTGATTTGTCATGTGTTTGTGGCATAAAAGACAAGCTACACACAAATATTATTTTCGCACAAAAATGAGATTTTTAGAAAAATCAGGGCTAGGATACATAGTTTTTTTTTCATCCCTGTTTTCCTCTTTGGTTCTGTTTTGAGCGTGCAGAACCAATATCTTTTCCTCATCTACTCTCATTGATAAGTCAAGCTTACACATTTTGACTATCACTTCTTTTACTAACTTATCAGCAATCAATTTAAAACATGTCCAGTTATGATTAGGCTAGATAACTGAAAAAGATATCCTTTGAGCACTAGTAGTGGCATTTAGATTTGCTCACTTTCAGCATGACTATTTTTTGAACATGGGGATTTTCTACTATTTTTTAAAACCACCCTCTTTTCTACTTTTCTACTATTTTTGTATTTTCTGTTTTTGATTTATTTCTTCAAACAATGATATGCACAATGAGTGAAAATGTTTTTGAAACTAGAAATCTTGAAAATGGTGGAACTTGAGCATTTTGTCTTCAAAGGGATCTCCTGATGCTCTTGGTCCAGTCAACTCTTGAAAAGAAGATTTTGGAAAATTTTCCCTTTCAAGCACAACATAAGGGTTCTTGCAAGAGTCTCTAAAAAACTCTGTATCTGCTTGCTGCTTTTATCTATACTTTTGATTTCCACTCCTGCGCTTGTTGTACATCTTCTTTAGGTAATACAGATACTCTTTGTCATTTTTAAAATAGATGATGACATCATCAAGTTACATCATAGTGAAGAAATTCAGTACTGGAAACATGGCCTTTCGGAACATGTATTTGGTGTCTTGCAGTTTTGCAACACTGGGTTTGAATTTGGAATTGCTTCCAGTGTACTTGAAAAAATCTTTAAGCTATTTACTTTGCAGAGGAATTAATTGATGATAACCTGAAACATAACTTTGCCAAGACATATGACTAGAAACTCCTAGCTTCTGTATGGTATAATCTGTTTTAGGAAGGATATAAGTGTTGTTCTAGGGAGGTTTATATGTGTTCCTGAAATCTACACATATCCTATGTCCATTTGTTTTGTCTTTAATTGTTAATGTTTGATCAAGATTTTTTCATTTCTTTTTGTAAGGGTTACTTCTTGAAATGATGGCAGTGTCATAGTGTTTCAAACTATTTTCCCGACATGTATTAGTATCTTGAACAATTTCGCATATTCTAGCAGTTCTTAATATCTGGTGAAATAACAGAATTTTAGTTAGTTCAATTAGATCAGGTGTTTTGGGGCTACTGTTATCATATTCCTCTATATTAAATTTATCAAAAAATTTCCCTGGATTCATAAAAATGGTTGCAAAAGTTAAAGTTTTACCTGGAGAGGTAAAGTCTTGGGATGGTGAAGCATTTAAGTATGGTAAGAACATAAGACTCCCCTGCTCCTGATTTCCAAAGAGGTTTGTACTATGTAAGCCTTTTAGTGCTTCTGTTTTGAAAAAGGTTTTTGATTGTACTTTTGATGTTTGTCCTTGGTTTGAGCAACTTGCTTGAGGGTGTAGAATGTATTTTGTTTTCTGATTTTTCTCTATTTCTAGAAAATCAAATTCCCTCTCTTCAAGACACAATTGTTCAGGGTCATGATAGCTTTGAGTATCTAGTTCATCATAGAGAATCTGGGATGTTTGATGTGGTGTGCCTAGATCTGTTTCAATTTCTCCCGCTTTTTTATCAATGTCTTCATCAGTATGTAAAATGAAGGAATTTAGGTCTGAATGCATGGAATACATAGGGATGTTATCTTGCCTTTCTTGGCTGCTAACCATATATTTCATGTGTGATTCCTGATACAGTATTCTTGTTTGGTTAAACATAGGAATGGTGGTGTAAGACATATCTAATTGAATATTTACTTGGAGCTTGGCCCCCCAATATCTGGATAAAAGCATTCCGTACTTGGGACGAATGTCTGCTACCACTATGTCCATGACCAAGTGTTTTGTAGGTATTTGTGCCAAACTGAAACAAAGATCTTTTATCAGGCCTAGACACTTGACTCTACTTGAATCAAATGAATATAAGTCTTTATAAGGTTTCATTATTTCTAGGCCTAATATTTCCATTACTACTTTTGGCATGAGATTGTGAGAGGCCCCGGAATCTAGCATGGCATTATGTAGGATTTGGTAATGTATATTCAGACTAATGTAAAAAGGAAGAGTGGTTCCCTCTTGATATTTTCCTTCTATTTTCGGTCCAAACAGCACCTCAGGAGTATCATCAACTGGGTTTAAATTATCTACATCGTTTCCTATGTTTAGGACCTTTATCACTTGAGATTTGTATGAGCTTTGGGCAATAAGTTCAATGAGAGGCATGGTGATCTTAATTTTGGCGATTTCCCCTTCAAAACTAAAGGGTACTTGTAGTTTAGATATATTTGCTTCAGTTTTCTCAGCCATGGCTTTCTCTATATTCTTAATTTTCTGATTTTGATTTGGGGTTTTGTTCAATACAGTTGTTTCGGGGATCTTAGCAGAGGTACTAGGACAGTTAGGATCAAGGCTTGCTTGGCTAGTTTTGTCTTTATTTTGGTCAGTTCTGTTAGCCATGATTTTGTTACTATCTTATGTTATTTTAAGAATGGTATCGGGGGCTTTTGTAATAGCAGTGTCTGAGCTACCTTTCTTAGAGTTGTCTTGGTTTTTCTTACTCCTAAGATCATATTGCCTATGAACTTCCATTATGGCATTTTGTAATCCTATTTTAGGATCTTCAGGGTCCTCATAATTTGTTTCATTTTGGTTTGAGGAGAAGAAAAATTGTTCTTCTTATATGAGGAAAACCTCACCCTCGCTATCAGAACCTATCAATTTTAAGTGATTTTCATCAAGTGGTTCCATATCTCTTTCTACCTCATCAACATAATTTTCATGAAAAGGTGGCCTGATCTGTTGGTCATTTTCCCTTGGTTTGATTTGAGGCGGGTCTCTTCTAAAGTTTTGGTTCCGGTTTCTATTTTGAGGATTTGGCTGGTTGTCCTTAAGAGGTGCTTTTTCATTTAGATTCATTCTTTCCCACATTCTCTCCATGGTTTTAACTAGGTTGTCTATTCTGGGATTTGAGGAGGAAATTGAAGGCATGACCTCATCTCGGTATGTGACTTTCTTTTCTGATCTTATCCTAGCTATCTTCTCAACTAGGTTGGCTTCGGCACTAACAGCTACTTTTTTCATTTCTTCTAAAGTTGTAGGGTCTCTTTCTCTTAGTTGGCATGTCATATCTGGATCGAAACCTTCAGGAAATTTTGTTAATGCTGAGCCAAGTGGAGGTTTCATGTGAGGTGGGAGGGCATTATAGACACTGTTGAACCTAGTGTAATAGTCCTGAACACTTTCCCCCATATTCCTTTTAAGATTGTTATATTCGAAAAGGATTTGGATGGGGTTTTTCCTGATTTCCCACCTGTTTATGAAAGTTTGGTAAAGTGTTGGGAGATCATGTATACTGTTAGGAGCCAATCTTTTAAACCATTTCTTGGCTTCTCCACCTAGGCTTTGGGCAAGCATTCTCATCTTTATGGTTTCATCTTCTAATTCCATATGGTCAAAAGCATCACTGATTCTATCTACATGTTGTTGGGTAGTAGTAGCCTCAACTCTGATGAAGTGTGGGATTCGGGATTGGTAATCATTCTACAAAGGTACCAAAGGTTGTGGTAACACTAAGGGTGCATACCAAGTTGCCATGATGGGAGCTGACGATAGATTTATAGTATGAGGATTTGTAGTATGGGATGAGGTTATTTGCACAGTGGTGGTCTGAATAGGTGTGGCGGAGTTACTTGGACTTGCAGACTGATTTTGAGCAGATTTGGGGTGATAAGAGCCAAAGTGGTGGAGAAGTTAAAAATTAGGAGGTGTAGTAGGTGAGGCTTCTCTGCTAATACTTGGCTGCAAATCTAAAGGCTCAAGATCGGCAAGGTTGATTTTACTTTGGGATTTGCTTCTAAAAAGGGTATTTGTTGAACTCAAGTCAAATTGGGAATCTTTCAGGGATGTAAGATGTTTACGTACAGAACTTTCTTTGTGGATGGTCTTATTGGTAGCTAAGTTACCAGTTTCAGAATTTTTCCACAAAATATTTTCTGGGTCATCAACTATGATAGGGGGATTCGGGTCTAGGTGAGATCTGGTGTTCATTCTTTGTGAAGCCATATTTCAAAATCAAAGCTTAGAGAGGGTGATAGTTGTGATTTTTTTTTGAATGGTTGTCCTCTCTAGGGTTTTGCGGATGTGAGTAGGTAAAAACTAAATGAAGGCTAGTGGAGTCTCCAGGTGGATGTTCTTGAGGTTTATGGTCCACCACCAATATTGACAAAGATTTTTTTTAGGAAAATTCTTTTCTAGAAAAATTTTATGTGAAAACTTGTAAGAATGACTTTAAAACTTAGTTCAACAGTTTGCTATATTTTTGAGAAGCTATAGTTCTATTATTAGGATATTCTGTTGATTTTTTATGTTTAGATGAAGATTTCTGAATTCCTAAGTTGCACTTAGTTTTTCACTGATTTCAGAGGCTGCATCATGATTTTTATGTTTTTGGAAAGGTAAGTCAACAGGATAGTATGATTATGAAAATTTTGGTTTTTAGTGGAGTATTAGGCCTACTAGAGGTTAGTGGAGTCGCTAGGTGGATTTTTCTATTTTTAGAGATATGTGTTTATGGTCCACCAACAATAGCTGATAAGAAACCAATCTAGGGATGTTTTTTTGGGGTTTTCTGAGTTCCTATATGTAGCCCTAATATTTGCAAGAGTGTTCTATAGCTTAATCATCATTTTTCTAAGATGGTGAAAGAACTAGTTTCTACACTTTAGACAACACTTAAGTTTTCTAAGTTTGACTGAGATCTTGAGAGGTCCTAAGGGATACCTAGGATGTTTTGACTCAAAGTCCCACCTTGATTGCCATTATGTTAGGGTGGTGATGAGGTGGCTGATTCACTAGATATTCTTGAAGGCAAGGGATTTAGGGAGTCCTAAGGTGTACTCAGATTGTCACTAACGTAGAAGGTCCCACCGTGATCACCATTATGTTAGTGTCCCATGATTTGGCAGATTGGTAAACCAAATGACAGGGTAACATCCAACCAACTTTGGAGCCCTAGGACCTAGCCTTCCTGGACTCAGAGAGGGCTCTCTCTGTTATGCAAAGAATGTAAACTTGTTTGCTTTTTGTATATTTGATTTTAGGCTAGTAGTTAAGTATGTTTTTAGTTTGTTTTGGGTTTTTGAGGGGAACTGATCAAAGGATAAATAGATAAAAATTTCGTCAAATCAACTGGGCTATGGGGTCGAAAAGGTCGAGACTATCTCAATGATGGACAAGGTATTACTGCAAGGCCGATTTGGTCGAGATAAATGGATTCTTTGGGTGAAAGTGAAATGAGATGAACATTAATTTTGTGAAAGACAAAGATATTTTAAGCATAAATAGTTAAACAACAAACATTCATGAGTTAGGGTTGACCATTAATCTCTATGAACGAAACTCAAACTGATAGATGAAGAAAATAAACAATCTAGTGATACATAGAAGTATAAGACCCTCTAACTTTAGGAAAATCACCTTCAGAATTTTGGGAAAACAAATAAGATAAACAAACAACTTAATCTATGAAGAGAGAACTCCTAAACATCATATCTTGAGCTATCGGGAACTTTGAAATAAGACTGCAATGCATGGACAAAGGGCAATCGAAACAAGACCTCCTTGACTTAACTAAGACAACCAATAATTCAGAGAGAGATTTTAGAGATGGAGTTTTGATTAGCTATTATTAAGTAGGGCATATCGTGAATCATACTAGACAACATACATAATAACCATTAATGAAATTGATAACAAGTTCTTAGGGTACCAAAGAGTAATTAAGAATTCTTTGACATAACCAAGAAACATGAAAACATTTAAGCTCCAATGAATCAAGAAATTTGAGGTGCCTACATGGGCATATCTCAAACTTATTCTTTACTGAACTACAGCAAGAAAGAAGCATGAAAACATGTATGATAAACTAATAAAACATAATAGATAAGGAACACAATACCATTCACCAAGCCATGGAATCCTACATACAATCCTCCTCCACCATCAAAGTCAAGCAAGAGATCATCCACTTCATAAGAAAAAGTATTTCTTCAAAGTTATAATGCTATATATTGCTCTATAACATCAAGTTCAGCCCTCTGGTTACAATGAATTCTCTTGGATTATATAGGCCAAAGAGGAGAAAAACCACCTAGAGGAACTAGAAGGTCATTGGCAAAAAACAAATATCTTATTTTGTCCTTGATGCTTTGCAAAGCCCAAGGCACAAAATATCTTCAAAAATATCTATTTAAGCTAAAAATAGTAATAAAATTGACTTTTAATCTCTGAAATAGAGTTAAAAATAGCTTAACGCACATTTGGATGGCCACCTTCAGAAAACTGCCTTTTTAGCCAAAATGCTACAGGAGCGTAGCGCCAAAAGAAATCCTGTTTTTCAGATAACTTTTGAGGGACTTCTCAATGTCGAAACGAGGCCCGTGATAGATCATTGGAAAGCCCTAGATGTATAGTTTCTGGAACTACTTGAGTGTTCTCAAACTGATCTCTGAAAGTCTATCAAAAAGTGGACTGAGTGAAAAAACCTAGGAGGGTCTCACCTGTTGATATTTGAGGCAGAAAGGTGAATTTTGACTGTTTTTTGCTTCTTTGGGGGACCAAAACACCTTCTTTTGATCTAAAAATTTGTGAGTAGATGCCCCCAAATTTAATACATCCAAACAAATAAATTTCATGAGCTAAGGATCCTCCTAGAAAACATGGCAGCGCCAAGAAAAATGTGTAATTAAGCCTAAAAATCACAAAAAACAAGATCATGTCCAAAATTGCTCAATTTTGGTGAGAAAACCCCTTATGGGTTCCTAGAAACATGCAAGGAATTTGAAGCCAATATTTCAAGCCTAGATATGTCTTTTTCCCCTTTTTTCACCGGACGCCTCCTTTGGGCAGTTTTGAGTTTTCTTCAGGCAAATTGATTCAATTTCTTATAATGCCTGGTCATCTTCCTTTGCAAACCCAAGTCTTTGTTTGCCTTGTCTAATTTGTCCTCCAAATGCTTGTTGGCTCTTTCAAGCCACGATTATTTATCATTTTCTATCTCTTGGGTAAGAAATTGTGTGAGAGGATACAATCAAGCAAGGGCTGCTTCTTCTTCCCTTTGTTTCTCCAAAGCTTTCCTAAGACCCATAGTCCTAGGCCTTTTTCTTACTGCCTAGTCTTCTTCCTCAATATCATCAAATTCGCGCATATACTCTTCAAGCTTGACTTGTGCTTTGTATGCTTCCCTTTGGTATTTGAATGCCTGGGCCTCATAGATTTCCATTAGCCCGCTCATCTGTCTATTTTTCACTTGTAGAAAGTTTATGAGATCTTTCAACCTTTCTAGACCAGTTTCTAAGTCTTGGATTTGGGCTTCTCTGTTTTGCAAAAGTGACTCAAGGATTCTAGCTTCATCATCTCTAGCATCACTGTCTATTTGTATGATGTCAAACTCTCTTTCTTGTTCATGGCTACTCTCCTGTTGTTCAAATTTTTCTTTGCCCTTGCTTTGGATAGACCTCTTTGCTCTTGTTCTCTTTGGCACTTCAATGATAGGCCTCTTGGGAAACTTGCCTCTACTTCGGAGTGCTCTAGTAACATTGGTAGTTACAGCTGGAGTGATTTTCTTCTTTGCAGATTTGGTGTTTTTAGCCTTTGGTGCTTTTGAGGAATGAATCATGGCCCCTTGCCTAGGAGAGGCAGCAAGCACATGTTCTTGGTTGTGTTGAGGAGGAGAGAGAGGAGGTTTCATCACTAGATTTTGTTCAACTTGATCTTTTACATTGCTTCCTCCTTCATCACCTAATTTGCTGCATTGTTCACTATTTTCATGTTCTTCTTTAGGGTTTCCTTGTTCACTATTTTCCTTACTGTTGTGGTGCTTTTCCTCTTGAGGGCTATCATGTTCACTGCCTCTAATTTTATCATGATTGTCTTTAGGACTGCCTTGTTCACCCTCCTCATTGTTTTTAGTTTGTTTAGGGCTGCCACTTTCACCTTCATCATTGTTTTGAACCTCTTGATGTATGTTGCCTTCAAAATCATCAGTGTTGTTTAGAGTATTTTATTTAGGGCCGTCAGTTTTATCATCTCCTTTTGCTACTTGACTATATTCACTGCTTGTATGTGGACTGCCTTCTTGTTTGTTGTCACCTTCATTACTTTCCTCACTTTTCCCTTAAGGACTGTCCTCGTGATCACTGTTCGACTGATTATCACTATGCTTACTGTCTCTTTGATTGCTTTCATGCTAACTGTCACTTTGTTTCTCATCACTGCTTTGAAACTCTTCCCTTTGTTCCTCATCATCACTACCATGTTGCTCTTTAGTTTGTTATTCATCATCACTAGCTGTAGGTGGGTTGTCCCCATGCTCATGTTCACTTCTCTGCTTAGGGCTACTTTTTTCTTCATCCTCACTACTTTTTTGAGTCCCACTGACTTCCTTATCCTTTGGTGAGCTCTCTTCACCATCACTAGTATACTCATGGTCATTGTTCTGTGGTTTGTCACTTGGTTCATGCTCACTACTTTGCTGAGTATCACTATGTTCCTTATCATCACTACCTTCATGCCTACTTTCATAAGACTCTTCTTTTTTACTATCAATCATGGGTGATGTTTGCTTTTGAGGGGTAGATTAACTAGATGAAGGGGAGGCATAGTGAGTGGAGGGTGAGAAGGACATATGAGAAAGGCCATGAAATGAAGAGGCAATAGTAAAATTCGGATGAGAAATGAAAGTCTCCCAAGAAAATCCTTTCTTTTCAAGATGGTGAAGGATGATGATTTTGATGAGAGAATGATGAAAAAGACTATCTTTTTGCTGAGTAGGAGGTCTCTTTTGGACAAAGGAGGACATCTTGTCTATGATCTTGCAGAGGAAGAAAGGGAGATTCAGCATCTGAGTCCGAGTGAAATGCATCAGAAGTCTGACATGATAGGAATAAAATCGAGAGTATCTCCCCTGACATGTGAAATATCTCATGATGGTTTTCATAAGGGGTGTATAACTGCTCAATAGATGAGAAAAGGGGAAGATAGCCTTGCATTCATTTTGGTAAGCTGGTTTCAAGAAGGGCTTGTAGTGGTCTAGGTCCAAATAGGCTTGTTTGAACCATTTATCACCAAGATAGGGGATCTTGGTTGCCTTTGACATAGATCTAGGGTTGAGAACAAAATCAAGGCCTGCTATGTGAACATGTTTTCCTTGCAGCCTCAGGGCAAAAAATTGTGTCAAGGGAGGGTGATTGGTGACTTCTTGGATCTTTTGGCAAAAATCAAGGCACCCTACCTCATGAAAGTTGAAAAGGACAGAAGGGGAATCATTTAACTCCTGAGTTGTAGTAGGCTCAAACCTTTTGCGAAATCCACCCTTGCTGACCTTCCTTAGAGGCATGTTTTGCTTCTTTTTTTACTTGTCTTATCAAAACAAGTCTTTCATTAAACTAGGTCTTTCTTCTTCAAACAATGCTTTTCTCTTTTAAAAACTATGTTTGGCTTCTTACTCAACAAAACAGGCCTTTCAAACTAATAATAATCCCTTTCTCCTCAAGCACTGTCTTTCTTCTTATTTAGCAAGTAGGAGACCTTTGAAAACAACTATGTTTCCCCTTTGAAATCACTGTTTTCCCTTCTTTTAAGTTTTGATTTCAAAACATTTGTGTGACCAAAAATAAGATGCAAGGGCACGAAAAATACCTCTGAAATCTCCCCGCTTATTTCGAAAAACCCAAATTCTGAGCCAAAACCGGTTTTTTTTACTTTTGGATAATTTTGGAGAGGTGCTACGCTCCTGTGCACAGGCGCGTAGCACCTGTACATTGCTGTGGGCGTTGTGTGTCAGGTTGGGCGTTGGGTGCCTTCTAAACAACGGGTGAGGAGACAGGGGCATCACGCCAACCTACAGGCATGTCGCGCCCTTTGTGTTTTTCTTCGGCGGGATGTCACAGGTGCGTCGCATCCTGCCACAGGCACGTTGCGTTCAAACTTTTCTGCATGGTGATGGCCCGAAAACTTAAAAACGAAACCTCTTCTTTTGCCAAGTGAACAATGATATGTAAAAACATTCTTTGAGTGTTTTTATAGCCTTTTTGAAATATTTTGAACCTACCCTTTACCTCCTTCAAAGAGTCCTAAACTTTCTTTTGTTAAATGACAAAAATGGACCTTTGCCTCTTTTTGAAGGGATCTGCCTTTTGAACAACTGCTTTTTTTTATGCCTTCTGCTTATTATTTAAGTTTCAAACTTTTTACAAAGTTTTAGGCCCTATCCTTATTAATCAAACAAAGGATGCCTTTCAGAAGAAACTGTGCCCTCTATTTATCATGAAGGAGGCCCAAACTCAACTATTTCTTATCTTTGTTTACCTTTTGAAGACTGTCTTTAAACACAATGTCTGTGCTATGCCTTTTGGTTAGAAATTTAGGGGAACATGTCACCAAACTATTTTTAGCCTTGGTTTAACATTGAATGAAATTTTTTAAACATACTACCTCTCATATCTGTCTAACATTGAAAGCTTTCTCAAAATGTCAAACCCTGGTTATTTAACCCTCTGCTCATCTTTTGGAGGAGGCAATCCAAGATGCAACTACCTAGGTTTATCAAAGCCACTGTGTAGGTCCTCTGCCTATCACTGATGGAGGTCCTTAAGAAAATGTTCTTTTCCTTCATAGAAAACCTTTGAACCAACTAAGTGCCATCTGCTTATTAATGAAGGAGGCTTCTTGAAAACTTAGTGCTTTTGCCTTCTGCTCATGATTGAAGGAGACACTGTAAACACAAAAGTTTTTTTTCATCCCTGTTACATCATTTGAAGATTTTTCTTTTGAACCTGTTTTCTATGGGCCCTCTGCTTGTCATGAAGGAGGTATTGTGCAACTGTAACCACTTTAGGTTACTCAAAACCACTGATGAGCCCTTTGCTTATGGTGAAGGAGGCCTTCAAACTATAAAACTTCATTCATTTCAACACTGTTACCCTTGTCTGTTTGTTTGAAAAATACAAATAGAAGACAAAAGTGAATCTTTGGCATTTATCCTTGATGAAATCATTTGAATCATAATGCCCTTTGCTTTATGAGGACCTGTCAGTAATGTATATCCCTTTTGCATAAAATCACTGTGAATCTTTAGGAGTAAATAATGTGCTTTGTAAATAGTGAGCGCTCACTACTATGCATCTTTGAAACAACTCTTTTTCCCTTGACTGTGTTTTCATAAGGTGCAGTGAATTTGTCTTTGACTACCTTTCAGAGCCCAGGTGTATGGTAAGGTATAAGAAGCAGCTTTCCTTCTTACATCTTCACCATGATGCCTAATTTGCTTTAAAGCTCTTTTTGCCAGAAGACTATCACTGTTGGTGGCATAAGACTAATTTGTAGAGTTGGCTCACTTGTTTGGGAACTAATGCAAAAATTCCATTAGAGTTAGCATGAAGCACTGGAGGTAGACATTATCCAACCTTTGTGTGGATTTTCCATGATGGAGGACCTTTGACCTTTCGGCGCTTTTGAGTTTGAATCCTGTAGGTCTTTTCTCTTTACAATTTGCACTTTCTCTTATTTCCAATAGTAATTGCCACAGCATGAAATATTTTCCTAAAGTGTTCTTTTGCTCACACTCTACTTACTGTCATTAATATATACACCCCTGCAGAGATGGATTGATAGATGCCTTTGATCTTTGGAGAGCCTTGCTAATTAATATCATGAAATCATGCTTGGAATAATCCTTTTTCTTCAGTCATGGAACTTCTTTCACTATTTCTTCTTGAATTGAAATTTTGTGAGCTTTTCTTGAAACAAAACAGAGCGACCTCTTTGACTGTTAATGACCTAGGGATAGACAAGGGATTTGTTTTGAAAAATAATAAGACATGATGGCTAACTGATATTGAAGACATGGTTTCTGACTAAAGAAAGCTTTTCTCAAGGTATTTTCCCTTGATCTGAAAATGGAAGGTACTTGAAAAGGGTGCAAGGTATCCATTTTCGATTATGTAAATGAGTGCAAAAATACTCTAAGTTTAAATCTGAAAATGTGAGAACTTCATATTTCTAATACAGAGATAGACTGTAGGGGCATTTACCGGATATTTCACCTTTCAAAGAAATGATGAATCTAGAGGCTACCTGGCCTTCTTACAGACTCTGCCTAAAGAAATATTAGAAGTAAAACAATCAGATTTAATTAAAATGATCTTGCTTTAAATTTGACATTATGCGGAAATTTAGCTTGCAAATGGTGTATGTCTTTTCACTGTTTATGTATCTTAAGTGTAATTTTTTTTGCTGAAACTTAACATGGGTATCAGCAAAAATATTCAGCAATATAATATCAAAACACCACAGCAATATGATATAGGAGTTCACCCCAACTCTTGGGCTACATCTCCTGGATCAAGCCTCCCAAAATGGGCTTGTCCTCTTGTATTAAAAGCTCTCAAATGCAATACAAGATTATAAGTGTCTCAATAGACAAATATGAATATATAAACTGATTCAAAAGGCATGAAAAAACTAATAATGCCTTTTCAAACTCACTAAACAGTGAAAGATTACCATAAACAGTGATCTCTTCATCAATGTCCTGCTGGTGCTTTGAACTTCTCTGCAACTTTTCAGGCTGTAGGAGTCCTCAAATGCCTCTAAAACCTCCTCCAATGGCTTCAGAAGGTCAAAATTATCTGAAATAGAGCTTTGGTTCACCTCAAACTGATAACCACAACTCAAAATAGCTTCAATCCCAAAATGGCCCTAGTGGCACTGAAAACTCCCCAAAAGGTTTTCGACCTCTGAAAGTCTTCAAACAGAGCTAAGACCTATTCCAATGGCTCTGTAATGTAGGAAATAGTCAAAAATGACTTTTGTTTCACCAAAAAAGGTTAATCACAGCTCAACCAAACTCAAAACCCAAAATGGCCCTAGTGGCTCAAAAAAATTCTCTGAAGCTAAACAGGCTGAAAAAGAGCTCCAATGGCTTTGAAACCTATGTCATTGAGTCCATAATGTTGAAGAGACCAAAAATAAAAAAAAAATTCACTTCAAAAGGCTTTTCCTAGCCAAAGTTATGGCATTTTTACTCCAACTGCCAGTTTGGCCTAGAATAACTCCCGCTAAGTCTGGCTAACGGCCAGATAACTCTGACAAATCTGGAGCGGTTGCTAAGTTTGGGGGGTCTGCCAAAATGACCGCCGGAATGGAGGGCTAATAAATAGGCCTATGGGACCATAACCGTCGGAGTTGGTTGAACAAACTGCAATTTTCCCCGCACCCGGCGCCTTGTAATGTGACCACGTCCCACGATGTTATCCGCCCAAACGAACAGTAAGGTTTTAAATAAAATTTCGTTGAAATGGTTTAACAAGTAGCAAAGTAGCCCATGTGGTTGGGCCACCCAGCTGTGACCGCGCCCACCTGTGTTGAAATCTTGCCGTGTGCAATACAAAATTTTTGAATTGCCATGTTTACCTTATAAAACCCACGTACAAGGCCACGTGCTGTTACCTTTAACCCTTGAACATATCATATGAATGTACATTAACTTTGAACGTTATGCCATTTAATTTAAGGCCACTTACATCATATGATTTTGGGTTTAGTTAAAAAAATAAATAAATGTGTAATATTAAATTTTTTTAATAATAAGGTTTTTTAAATATAAATAAAATAAAATATATATAATAATATAATATATGATTAATTAAAATCATATAAAACATTATTAAATATATATTTTAATTTATTAATTAAACCTTAGAAATAAAAAAAATTTCGACACATAAATTTATCAATACCCATTCAACATTAAAGGTTATTGGGCGATTTCAAAGTGCAACATCTCCTCCATACGGTAACGGATTTCAGTGCCGTTCACGGCGTTGGGATTGTATTGCCGAGCTCTTTCACATCGGTCTGGTTCAGACCAATTCTAAGCAACTTCATTTTTGAGCTTTTTCCCAAGCTCAGATTTGAGCTCCTGATCAGCGCTAAACACCACCACTTAGACCTAGGAATTTTATCATAATTTCTGAAGAGTTTCTCAGGCATAATCAGGTCATCATATGACAAAATAATCAGTGAGAGAGGGACAAGTGCTTTGCTAAATGCTTGAACAATGAGATTTATGGAAATAGGGGATTTTGATAGTAGAGAGACAAAAACTATGACATCTATAGATAGGGTGGCTTTGCTGATTTGTGATAGGACTTGAAAACTGAAGACCATTGCCATCACAGTTTGAAAGGGAGGGGTAGAAAGACAAAAAATTGTTTGAGGTGTTTTCTAGATGACAAATTGATAGTTGTGAGATTAGCTTCTAGAAAACTCAGCGAAGAAATCTAGTCATCAAAATATGCAAAAATACTGATGACTAGCAGAATCTATACTTTTGGTCTGACTTTGATCCACCATCATAGTCATATTTTGCTACCATTTTGTCTGGGTTTTCTACACCTTCAAGAGAGAGAAATTTTAGATCTGAAGTGCTCGGGACTTACAAGAACCCATCCCATTGAGGAGAACTGGTAACATCCTTCTATGTTTTCCTCCCAGGTGCCATTAGTACAAAATTCATTCAACATATTCTTGTCTTGTCTATTGGATGCATGGAGTAAATCTTGTTTTTATCACTGCTTAATGTCTTTTGATGCATAGATCTAGATTTTTGCAGCATTTATCTTGATCACTTAACTGCAGATCTAAGGATATTGGTAGCCATCTTTGCTGTTATGGTTGTTTGTTATGCACAGCTAAATTGGTCTTTTTTCGTACGATTGGAATTAAGATTCATACTAACAACAAGTGACTCCACATGGGTTTATGATTACAGCCGCTGTCATTTTTTTGATCCTTGCATATCCAGCTGCTTCAAACCCTAGGATTTCTCTTCAACCTCTTGTTTTTGGTTTTCTTGATGTTTTTTTAACCTATAAAACCCTAAAACATTAAAATTCTAACTTCCGTGTGTTTTCAGACCTATTGTGCAAGTGACAAACATAAGTCGCAACTGAGATGACACTTTTTACTTAAATCTGCCGCCGAGAGTGCCAGAAGTGCAAGTCAGACTTTTTGGCCCTAAACGTATGACCTGGACCTCCAGGATGCACCTTTCAGCCCAAAAACTGCGACCTCTACAGAAAAAAGGTCAAAAATTGTGACTTATACTTTTTGCAGGATTTTTTCTGAAAGTTTTCTGGGTTTGTCTGAGCCTTTGTTCAGGGTTGTCTAACCTCTGTCTCTGCCCGTTTTGGACCTATAATTGTTCTTTTTTTTTCAACTAAGCGGGAGCCTAGCCCCCTAGGGCTTTAAGACCCTCCACTTTTTGTGGAAGAGTTTTTGCTGTTGCAGGTTGTCTGAAATGTCAGAGTCTTCAGCCATTTTTCAGATCTGATACCTCACCTTCATATCCACTTCAGATTGGCTATTTATCCATCCACAAGACCTCTTTTAGTTTTGTTTGGTTTTTCCTCTAGGGTTCGCTCTGCTTCCCTCCAGGATATAATTTTTCACCACCTCATTTACAACAATCTTTCCTTTGATTTTTTGTTGTTTTCTACTCCACTTTCCAGCAGATCTGGCCTTTACATCCTATCCCTCCTGACCTTAGATCTATTGGCTATTTCAGTGTGTTTTGATTAGTTTTTCGCCCACCTACAGACTAGTTGTTGAGAGGCCCACCTCATTGGGTTTAGATTATTGCATAATTAGCTGTTTATTTTCTGTTATTTTGGTGTCATATATTGTTATCTCTGGGTTATTTAAAGCTCTACAACACAAATTTTCTTTTTTCTCTACAAACGTCTGGGTTTAAAAATTAAAAATTACACACTTTACACACACACCCTAAGCAAAAAAGGGCTTGGTTAATGCCACCAAGAAAAGACTCTACAACATTTAAATCAATTGATCCTGCACCTCTCTGCCCTTGTTTTGACATTGTAATCAGTTGATCCTGCACCTCCCTGCCCTTGTTGGTCTCTTTTTCCTTTGTGTCGTGTTTTTGTCATCATCATTGCACCACCAAGGCATTTATCCCAGAGACTTCTTGGCTTTCATCCTCAGTTTCCAGTAGGAAGGCTTACTCCATCTAAGAATCGAGTTAGTCCTCCACCGAGTTCGCACTCTGACTCTTCTTCTAGTTCATTGGGTTCTCCTTCTCGTTCTGCTCCCGGTTCTCCTCCTGTCACCTTCACCATGTCTGGTTTAGGACCTAACGCTGGTGGTAACCCTAGACCTAACACTGGGAATACTACTAGTGGGACCGCAACGGACACTAACCCGGCTGCTCCCTTGCTCCCCTATATGGCAAGCCTCAGTCTTCCCAATTTTGACTAGCTGATAAATGACCGTATACATCATGATGTTGGTTGGCCTACAATGCCAACCAAGCTCCCTTGCAACATCCCTAAGTTCGAAGGTCTTACTGGTGAAGATCCTACAAATCATGTTCGATCTTTCCACATGTGGTGTTTGTCTAACTCCATTACCGATGACTTTATCTGTCTTCAGTTGTTCCAATGTACGCTTACTGGTGAAGCTTCTGAGTGGTATGTTGATCAGGTCCCTTCCTCTCATACCACCTTTGTGACTCTTGCCCAGGCTTTTATGTCTTACTTCCAGCTTCCCTTCCATTATGACACTGGTACCGAACTTTTGACTTCTTTCTGTCAAGCGTCTGCGACCCGCCTATCCGATCATGTCTAGGAATGGCGGAGAAGAAAGAGCCTATGTCGAGCCCCTACCTTCGAAGACCGTGTCTACATGGATTGGTTCCTTAGATCTCACTTGCCTACTATCGGCAAAGATGTCATATTGCATTTCCCTCAAACCGAAGAAGCCGCTCTCCAAATTGCATTAAAATATGACTTGATCTATGCTCAGTCGGGTTATGTTTATACCGTTCTACCTGATCTTCCCAGACCCTGTGGTGCCAATGCACTGGGGGCATCTCATGCCACCGACGGTATCATTGGAGCTCTCTCTAATCCATATGCTCAGCCTCCCATGGGCTATGGTTTTCCTCAGGGGGGGGGGCAACACCTCCTGCACTTTTCCCCCTCCCGGTAGCACGTATCCAAGATATGGCATGCCTCCTCTTTTTTCCCAACCTCCTGTTTACCACTCTGTTACCCAACCTCCTTATTATCCTTATCCACAGCCTAGTGCTCCAACTCCTCCAGCATTGGCACCTCTGCCTCCCTTGCCTTCTCAACCCCCATAACAGCAGCCACCGCCCCCTTAGGGGTAGGTGTATGCACAACAAGGTGCGACTAATCCTCCTCCTTCCAAAAAGAAGAAGAAAGGCACTCAAAGTTAATCTGCTTCTAGTAATGCTGGAACTAATCCGCAAACTAATAAATTCCCCTAACACTGCTAACCAACAATAGGTCACTCAGCCCAAGCAGGACAGGCCTGTTCATATGAATAAGCCTTGTTCTTGTTGTGGTGTTTATGGTAATTACATGCATGATTGTCCTCTCTTACCACAGATGAAGAAGATGTGGAAGTATCAAGCAACATTGCAAGGACATCAAGCCTCCCCTTCCATCCCTCCCAGTGCTACACCTAGTCAGCCGGTTGTGCTTACTAATCCTTTCCCTCAGCAAGGATTTGTGGCTATCTAACCACCTGAAGGTTAGGCAAACTCTTCCATATGGTACCTTCGATTAACAGATCCTCATGATGAAATATGATCAACCTATAACTGTAGACATCAACCTTTAGACTTGGTCTCATCGGTAAAACAAGCCTCCCGCTACATCTGTCCCCGAGACACCTTCTTCAGGTCCTACAGAGCTTCTTTCAACACCTAATGGTCCCTTACAGATCCCTCAGCTGAAGGCAGAGGTTCATACCAAGATCCCTAAGGGACCACTATGTAAAAATGTTGCTTCTGGCAAAGCTGCCCATTCGTATAGTATAGTAGATGATTTGGTGCAATCTCCTGCCGACATCTCAATGCTAGAACTCCTTCTGTCGTGCCTCTCACAATGAAAAGCTATATTATCTTCCATGGGCGCTATAGATCCTTACGATGACCACTTGATTGTTTTCGATGCTAACCGGTCAGAACATCCTCCTCTTCTTGCTTCCGTCGCCTTCCAAATCCCAGTCAAAATCTGAAACACCAACGTTTCTCTGTGTATCATTGATGAGGGGGCATCCACCTATGTGATGTCTACTTTAGTTTGGAAGCAACTCAGATCACCTGAGTTGGCTCCTTCCACAATCACTCTCTGAGCGTGGGATGACCATGCCTCCTAGCCCATTGGCCTGTTCCATAATTGTCCTATTACTCTTGCAGGAAAGACTGTTTGTGTTGACGTACAATTCATTGATGCCCCCTTAGATTACAACATTCTATTGGGCCGTAGCTACACCTATGCGATGTATATTGTCCCATATGCGGTTCACCACAAGATTTCCTTCCCTCATAACGGAAAGATAGTCACCATTGACCAATTGAAATATTACGAACCAAAGTCTCAGACCTCCCCTGAGGCCATCATCTCTTCGGTGGCCAATAAGCAAACCATCGATCCTTTGACTAGTGTCTCACCCGAAGTCTACAAAGACTCCTCTTTTCTTGGTACATTCCTTGGTCTCCCTCCTCTTGTCTCTAATCCCAGCTCATCGAATGTTTGCATGATGCAATCGTCTTAGGCTACCCTCAAGCGGCCCGTTTCAACTAGTCAACAACCTCCTCACCCTCCGCAACCTGGTCCTTGCCCTTCAATTCAGCTTTTTGGACCTCCTCCTCTTGGCCCTCCACCTACAGCTGGTATTCATGAGCCTCTTTATCTTCTCGGAATGGTTCCTCTAGGCCTTAACCATCTTGGAGCCATCCTGCTTGGCCATTACCCCTCTGGTCAGATATCGTTCCTAGCTCCCCCTCCCAGAGTCTATACAGTACCTATTATGGCTACCCTCTCTCTTCCTAACCTGACCCTGGGGATTCCCGTCTGGTACCTCAATCCCCCAGCTGCTACCCCGCCTGGTCAACCAAAACCTTATCTTGCTCTGACCCCGGTTCAACCAGTCCCTATGACTTCTCTTGCTACTATAGTGCCTCGGCCACCTCAACAGGAACCTCCTCCTATTGCAACAGCTTCAGGTAACGAGGGAAAAGCCCACAAGAAGGCAACCAAAGACAAGACTACCCCGAAAAACCTTACCCCTACTCGGCTGCCAAAGCACATTATCCAGTGTGCTTTGTGTGATGTTGTCAGTCATGCCACCCACATTTGTCCAGAGTTGCCTCACCTCAAGCCCATGGCCAATGAGAGGTTTCTAGAATCTGATATCCATGAGGTCTATGTCACTATTCCTGATTTAGTCCTAAAACTCAAATCATTACGCACAAATCACCCTTGTGCTTTGTGTGATTTCCATGGCCACTACACTCACCTCTATCCTCGTCTTGAAGAGTATTGTTCCTCTATGGAAGCTTTCTGCCAATTCGAGGCCAAGCGTAACAAGTGCACCCCCTCCTTGTTTGCGAGTTTTGCTTCGGTAGAACTAGAGGATCTGCCTACTCCCATTGACATCCCTCCTCCTTATGTCAACATGACGGAGCCTTCGGCCACCATTTTCTACCTATCATCATCCATGAGACCCTCGGTGGAAGCCCCCATGGAGACGTCCCCTGATGTTCCACCTGACCTCCCTTCAACGATCACCCTGGGCTCAACATCGGTAGATCATTTATCTGCTTACTCTTCGATCATCCCCCATGACATTGCGCATGTGAGCCTTTCTTCACATGATGATGAGTTAGGTAGCTCTACCATGTCAGGTGGTGTCCCTTCCTCCAGTCACCCCATCTTTCACTCCGATGAAGAAATTATGGAAGCGATGACCAATCCTAAATTTTCGTGGGATGATATGCACCACCGTATGTACTTCCTCCCGCAGCAGTCCCATGACCAATATGCTATTGAAACTAAGGACTTCATTCCTAATGAAGTCGATTGGTTTAGAAATCCCATTCCTGCACCAGATGCTTTTGAAGAAGGAAATATGGCCAATATCTCTGCTACCATTAAAATTGACATTTCTAACAAACCAAGGGTCAAAGAAAATATCACCTTGGGTGCCCAATGCACCCTGGAAGAAATTAAGGCTTACACCAAGCTATTCAAATAATTCCACGATATTTTCACCTGGACCTATTCAGAAATTCCTGGACTTGATCCCACCATTGTTGAACATCATATCGATACATGGCCCAATGCCAATCCTGTTCATCAAAAGTTGAGACCCATTAATCCTTCCAAATGAGAAGCTATAAAAGAAAAAATCGACAAGCTCAAGCAGGATGGTTTTATCTATCTTATCAAATACACCACTTGGGTGTCCAACCCAGTTCCCGTCCTTAAGAAACAAGGCACCATCTATGTCTGCACTGACTTTCACGACCTGAACAAAGCTTGTCCCAAAGACAACTTCCCCACACCATTCATTGACCAAATCATTGATGAGTGTGTGGGGCACGAGGTTCTATCCTTCATGGATGGTTTCTCCGGGTACAACCAAATTGTTATCCATCATGCTGATCAGCTTAAGACTGCGTTTATTAGTCCATGGGGAACCTTTGCCTATCAGGTCATGCCGTTCGGCCTTAAAAACACAGGAACCACTTTTCAGCGCGTCATGTCTTACTATTTTCATGACCTAGCCCATATTATTCTTGCTTATTTAGATGACCTCACTGCATGTTCTAAAAATCGGGCACAACACCTCCACGACCTACGTACCATCTTTCTCCGATGTCGCAAGTATAATATCCAGCTCAACCCGCTGAAGTGTGTCTTTTGTGTTCCCACTGGCCATCTTCTAGGCTTCATTGTGTCTAAAGATGGTATAGCACTTGACCCATTGAAATTTCAAGCCATCCTTGAGCTCCCTATTCCTCGTACCTTATGCCAGTTACAAAGCCTCCAAGGAAAAGTTAATTTCCTTCATCGATTCGTACCTAACTATGCCACCACTGCACATGGGTTCCTTAGACTCCTCTGATCTAGCATTCCATTTATATGGGATGAATATGATAAAGAGTCTTTTGATGCTTTGAAACATGCTCTCACATCCGCTCCCTTGATATGTCCTCCTAACTTTGATAGGGACTTCATCCTGTACATTTCCTCTTCCACCTATTCGGTCACTGGAGTCCTTATATGGGAAGATGACAACGGAATCAAGCATGTTATCTATTATGTCAGTAAGAACCTTGTAGGCCCTCCTGTATCCTACTCACATAAAGAGAAATTAGCACTGGTTGTCATGTTCTTGGTCCAAAAACTTTGTCATTACATCCTCATGCGTTCCACCAAGGTCGTGATTAATTCCAACCCTATGGCCTTCCTATTGAGTCACCGAATCATCAATGGGAAGTATGCCCGTTGGATCGTTGTTCTCCAAGAATTCGATCTTGAATTTGTCACACCTAAAAGTAAGAAAGGTTTAGCCCTTGTTGAATTCATTTGTGAATTACCTACCGGTATGCAGGATCCTCCAGTTAATGATGATTTTCCCGATGAACACTTGTTTGCCATTACCACAGACGATCCTTGGTATGGTGACATCCTCACTTACTTGTGAACCCAAAAGTTCGCCCTCCATCTTGATCATGTTGCTCGACGACGTATCTGACACCAAGCCCCCCGCTACCTTCTTATCGGTGACGACCTCTATCGTCGCAGTGTAGATACTGTCCTTCGTCGTTGTCTCATGCACGCTAAAGCTGAGCAAGTCCTCAATGCCTACCATAGCGGCGCTTGTGGTGGCCACCTCTATGGTCTTGCCACTACCTAGAAAATTATGTGCGCTGGGTATTTTTGGCCTTCTCTATTCAGTGATTACATTGAAGCAGTCAAGCACTATTCCAATTACCAACATTTCGCCCTTAAGGCACGAGCTCCTTCAACTCCCCTCTGTCTTGTCGTCTCAGCTGATCCCTTTTGCAAATGGGCCATCGACTTTGTGGAGTGTCAACCGTCCTTCGCTGGTAACCACAAGTATATGATCGTGGTGGTTGACTATTTCACAAAGTGGGCTGAGGCCATGCCAACGTTTAACAACATGGCAGCTACTGTAGCCCTCTTTTCTTTAACCATGTTATCGCTCAATTCGGAGTTCCGAAACAATTGGTTTTTGACCATGGCCGACATTTTGAAGATGAGATATGGCAAGAGATATCCCCACTGTTGGGTTTTGAGCACCAATATTCCTCCTCCTATTACCCCCAAGGTAATGGCCAAGTTGAAGCAGTCAATAAAATCCTTAAAACCATACTTCAACAAACTGTGGATAAGCACAGAACCAACTGGCATCTTATGCTCTTCCCTACTTTGTGGGCCTACAAAACTTTTGTTAAAACCGCCACTAGGTTTACTCGTTTCCACCTTGTTTTTGGAGAGGAGGCAGTCTTACCGATCGAGTGTGAAATCCCTTCCCTTCATCTAGATATCTAACTTCTCCTTGACACTCAACCTTTAGAAAAAATACTTATCATGCTTGAATGTGCTTCCAAAGACCGTCGTGCTACATTGAAAACCATCGAAGTGGCTAAGAAATGCACCAAATCTCAGTATGACTGAAAAGTTCACCCTTGCACTTTTCACGAAGGCGATCTTGTTCTAGTGTATGACCAGGCCCATGATGTCCTTGGTCATGGGAATTTTGACTCATTATGGTTAGGCCCTTACATCATCAGTAAGGATTTAGGAAAGGGGGCATACCTATTAGAGGATTTCGAGGGACACCCCCTTCCTAACCCTCCCAATGCACTCTACCTTAAGAAATATTACCCCTAGCATTTCTTTTCTAAAATGCATGTTTTATTTCCTTTAGGTAGCTAGCTCATAACCTTTTAGGATTTGACACTTCACCAGGAAATATTTTATCCAGGAAGCATCACTTCACCCCCCCTAAAAATCGAATTTCTTCACTTGCAACACTCGTACTTGGGGCACCACTTTGCCTCCATACTTGTCCATGCTCGTGTCAATTTTCGTCGTGAGTTACCATCTTGTACTCATGTTTCTGTGGTCCCCCATTGGACCTTTACTATGTGGCAGCACTATTGAGTCACCCTTGTTTAGAGCATCCGAGTTGAGTCATCATCGCATTCGTGGAGTCTATCCCGAGTCCCTCTATATCCCGCTATATTCCTCCATCCTTCATTGCTTGGTCCCTCTCTCACGTCACACATTATGGCCTCCAGTCCCACTGTCCCCTATCCCTCATGATATTGTGTTAGTCGCTGCTAGGTCATCAATGCCCTTTATTCTCTAACAAGGGAAGTCATTCGTCCGCTACTCAGTACCCCCGATTTCATCATCACCCCTAGTGTCCGTCTATTAGTCGCTCTATTATTTTCTCTCGTGCCATAGTTGAGGACCGCTCATTGCCTCACCTATGGCGAACCTCCTTCTATCGACATCAGATCATTCATTCCAGAAGACAGGTCTAGAGGGCGGTGTACCTTGGTTCCAGCTTCCAATCTTGTTCGGCGTCTCGGATTAGGAAAAGGGACTCCTTATAGCCCTTTGACTTGATTTTTTCTTAGCTCTAGCTCCTTTCAGGATGATTGAGATCTGTATACTCGATGGTTTAGTGATGTAGCAGATTGGACTGGTGATTCCTGGGTGTATGTGAGATGTAGTAGCCTTGATGAGGGGGTGGCCCTACAGGTATCCCCCCACATGCCTGGATGATCTCTTCATTTCAGTCTTCGATGCAGATCCATAGATTTGATGATGTCAGCCTCAGCTGCTTGCAGCACCCTTTTGATTGCATGTATTAGTCAGATTTTTAGAGCCCTTTCCTGTTTACAGGGGAATTTGGGTTGTCTTTGTATCTCATGTACTCAAATATTATTGTATAATTCCTGGCTATTATCCCAGGCACAGTATGCATGTGGGATTCATTATCATATTTTTATCTGGCTCATGTTTTATGCTAGCATGTACTTTATAGTTCAGTCCCTTGTTTAATGGATGCCTTATTATTTGTACTTTTTCTCAGCAGACATAGGTATGCCTCCCCCACCGCCTATAGCATAGGTACTCATTCATAAATAGAGACTTGTCGCACATGTAAGTCTCTCCTCCTCAGGGTCTAGTCCTCTCAGCACTTTGGTCTACCTTATATTTCTCTCTCTTTGACTTCCTCTTCGGTGTCTAGTGATTGAGTTCTTACAACGTACTTCGGTCATACGATTAGCTCCTAACACTCACATGCTAGGGGGCATTCTGTTACACCATTTTTTGGTCATCTAACCTATTGTTATTAGATGGAACCAAGTACACCAGGTAAGACCAATTTTACCCTAAATAAAATTGCATTCACTATGAAAAATAACTTAGTAAACCACCTTTATTAAGTTGTTTATGGTCTAAGCATGAAACCCCATGAGGAAATATTAAATAAATCTACATTTTTTTTATTTTCCTCAAGGAATAATTAGTTAAAAAATAGTTTAATTAATATTCCTGGTTATATTTAACCCAAAACAGGGAAATTAATTAGATAAATCATTATTTATCTTATTTTTTTCTACGAATAATTATTTAAACCTTATTTAAATAATATTCTTTGTTAAATATGACTAAATCACCCATAAATAATTAAATAAATCATTATTTATTTGATTATTACTCAAGAACATCCTTAAAATGATAAATAAATCATTTATTTATTTATTATTTACAAATAAAGGGATTTGACCCAAGTCAAATTATTTTTCCCTCCTGTTGGGGTTCCCATGTTTTGGCAAGATTGGCAAGACCAAAAGATGAGACAACATCAGAACCACTTTCAGACCTCAGGATCTAGCCCTCCTGGGTCTAGAGAGGGATCTTTCTATGATTGTCAAAGGTATATGTCTTTGAAGTTCAAAGGTTAAGATATTAGGCTAGTTATGGGCACAAGGTTTGGTTGTTTGATGCTTGTTTGGTTGTTGGGAAACTGGAAAGAAGGGTTCAAAATGAGACAAGGCTAAGCAAAGAGGAATTTAGGCAAAGGGGAGATAAATTCAGAGAACACTCAAGATAATTGGGCAATGGTGTCAGGAAAGGGTTTACTTGCTATTCAACATGCAGGCTTTCAGTTGGGCTAGTCATCTAAAGCATTGGATCTTAAAGATGATAGTGTGGTATGAAAAGTAGAAAGAAGATGAAAGGCAAGGAAACCTCCAAGGTGACCTTTCAGAGTTGAGGTCCAGGATAGGGCATGCCATTGAACACCTGTGATTCCAACCTAAAAGGTAAACTCTTCAGACAAGGAACATTAAAGATTTAGAACACAGAGTTGAAAACCTGAGATCAAAGAGAGACTTTGAACTCTCAATGCTTTGGCTTCTAGCTTAAGGGAACTTATCAGGGTTTAACCAATTGAAAAGGATCCTAGTGAGATAGAGACCAAATTCTAGACCTCCCAGTGTTCCCAATTCATTCAATTAAATCCTAACAAGAACATCTAAGAAACTGACCTCATTAATTCATACATCAGCTAGTGATATATCTGACCACTACACTGGTTAAATCAATTGAAATCAATCCTCAGATACACATTTAGTAGAAAACATTAAAGGCAGGGAGAGAAGAGACATAGGGTACCTAACAAGGGTAAATCCTATGCTATATTTTTGATGCGTGCCCAAAAGAAACGAAATGAAATGATCTACAATGTAAAATGAATACAGAGATAGAAAAAACATCACCGCAGCTTTAGATCAGGATCCAAAGAAATGTGCTTGTCATATTAAAGAGCAACACCAATCATGTACAACATTGCCAACATCTTGAACCTTCAGTCTGAATACATCCTCCTTAGCCTATCTTACAGCTTTACACAGAGACTATGTCTCAACAGAAACAACTTGCAATTCTCAGATATCTAATCAACAACCTTTCAATGAGTTTCTTCATGAATTTTATAGCTGAAAGATGAGCAGAGGAGGTAGGTGAAAAACTAAATGTAGCATTAAAGCTCAGAAAAGGAAGAGGGCTGAGGCCCATTCTATTTAAATTCTGTGCATTTATCTCTGGTACTCTTTGGATGAAAGAGTGTCTTCGTCAGACTTCCATTTTGCTCCAGGTATGTCTCTGATGTACTTTGGCTGCAGTACTCTATAGTAATTTAGTGAATAAACAGAAAGGCAAATAAATGACTGTGAGGTCTGCCATAATACATAACAAATGCTTTGGTAACATTAGGACTACTTTCAAGGTGGAAACCTTCTCAGGAACCTGATGCGGAATGAAGACGTTATGGGTACCGTGTCCTTTATGGGGGAGGAACTCCTGCTGAGGTGAAACCCTGGTGATATTGTTTTTCATGTGTTAGACCTCTTCAGGCCTCCTGTGTCAATCATGAGATCTTCAATCTGATACTTGGCCTTTAAAACTCTGAATTAAGGCTTAATATTTTCAATGATGTGTGTTAGAACTCCTTAACTCTGTACTGATACTGTTTGTTTCTTCAACTATCTCTGTAAGTGAAATCTGGGCTTTGAAGGCACCAGAAAGGATTTCGCACGGTTAAACTCTCTGTTTTTAATGAAAATCATGCTCCAGTACCTTCCCAAGTTCTTCTCTATGATATCAGGATCTGATCCTGGTTTCCTCTGAGCTCTGTGTCACTATAACAGTGACTGTGAACCATGGCAGCGTTCACTGCCTGCACCTTGCAAAACACGCAACTCTGTTATGAAATCCATGCATAGGGAATGATGGCTATGGAGGGCTATGAGAATGGCAATGCAACAGTGGTAAAACGACAGTTTTAGATGAAGAAATGGTGGAAAACGCAGAAATATGGCGTAAAATGTGACTGATAGGGGTTTCGGTGGAGAAATGCATGTGGACCGTTCGATCATGGTCCAGTGGTGAAGATCGACGGTGGAGATTTGAATAGTGGGATGGCTTATGAAAGTTGGGTGGAATGCATAGATTCTAATGTAAAATGTTAAACCTTTAATTTAAATCACGAAATTTTGGACGTAGGCGAAAATGCAAAGAACTGAATGAAAATGTGATGGAATTGGTCATGCATGGTGGCACCCGGCATGGGTGGAGGGCGATTCTTTAGGACCGTCGGATCTCAGGAGGGGATTGAAGGCCACGATCTAATTGAAGGGGAGAAATGGGAGGGTTGACACTCCGATGAACGATGGCGCGATTAGTTTATGACCATCGGATCTTGGATTAAACGGACAGTCAAGATTGGATTGGGGAATCGCAATCGCAAAGGGCGGAAGGTGGCATCATTTGGAAATTGCGATTGTGATTGGAGCGGGAAAGAGAGGGTCGTCAGATCAACAGGGGAATCGACGGTGGAGATTATAATCGACGGATTGCAATCGAGAGGTGTAGAGGAGGGGACACGATGCGACTGGCGCGATGCGATGGAGCGCCAGCCGTTCGATCCGGATCGAGATCTACGGCGGGGATTGTAGTCGGGGGATCGCAATCGCAAAGGGCAGAAAGTGGCATCGATTGACAATTGCGATTGCGATCGGAGTGGGGGAAGCAGGAAAACGAGGACCGTTGGATCTATATGGAACTACGGTGGGGATCATGGCGCGGGACTTCAGACCAACTCAAAATGCATCAAGATTTTATCGCATAACACAGAAAAGCGCTTCACCGAAATATTACGATTGCGATTAGCACCCAGGCTTCAGTGCTTGGTCTCAGCACTAGGGGCATATGGGGAAGTGGTTTGCGAGGCTGGGCTGAAAGGGGCTGGGCCTTAATATAAGGTGGAAAGTGGGTTTTTGGGCCCTTTTTAACGCTTTTTAAGGCTAGGAAAAGGTAATGATAGAGGGAAAAAGGGGAAATTAGGCCACACAAGGGGTATGTGTAGGATTTAAAGGGGATTTTGGGAGGATTTAGAGGGTAAAAGGGGGAACTTTAACAAAGGGGAAGAAGGTTAAAATGGGACATTTTTCATGGGAACAAAGGCAAGTGAAGCCCTTTTGGAGCACAATTTTTTGCAATCAGTGGGGCCTTAAGATGGGAATCAGTAGAAGGGATCTTTAAAAAGGCAATGGACACACAGAGGCTTCAAGGAAGAGAGATTTTCATGGGAAATGTATCTCTTTAAGGCTCATAAAACAATTTAGCCACCTATTTTCTTGAAAAAGTTTCATAGGTGGCTAACAGTGGCTCCACATGGGGATGGCTTCTTCTTGAAGGAGTCAAGAATTTAGAAAATAAATCTTTGGAGTAGGCCAGATGCCTGATCCTTTAAGCCATATTCCTTCTTTGATTCCAGCTGTTACAAACATGATAAATCAGTAGAAACATTCTCAAACCATCTACCTACCCAGGCTATGGTCCTGTCATTTTCTCTTCCAGGGTGCATTTGGACTAGCAGACCCTTTCATCATTTATTTTTTACAAATAGAAAATAAACCTATTCTATTTCTCCCCTTATTACTCCATGAGACCAGATTAAACTGTTGGCCTTACATGTTTCTCTACCTAATCTAACTTCTACTGGGATTAAATTGTCCAACAGATTTCTTCTCTACATTCTACAACAAAAATTTAAAAACAGTCAAACTAGGATTAGATAGTCTAGCTTGTTGTGGATCCAAGACATAAAGACAGTTGCACATGGATAGAAACTTGCAGAAAATTGCAAACAAAATTTTGAAGGCTTGAAATTTGAAGTTTTGAAGCATCCTTCTTCTCTTTGTGACTCAAGTTTTGAGCTTGTTAGAATCACTTTTCCTCTTTATCTTAGCTCTAGTTTTGGGCTTGGTAGAGCTGATTCTTCTTTCTTCTTTACTGGTTCAGGTTTTGGGCATGTTAGAACCAGCTATATTTACTTCCTTTGGCTTAGGTTTTGATCATATTAGAGCCAATATTTTTCACTTCAAAGGTTCATGTTTTGAGCATGTATAAACCTCTCCTTTCTCTCTACTTTTTGAAACATTTTCTCTTTTTATTGAAGACAAAACACAGCAATGGTATGTACAATGGAAATGGAAACTGGAAATTGGAAATTAGCAGTAGTAGTGTTTGAGAATCCTGCCATTGAAAGGACCCCCAAACAACTCTGTACCATCTAGTTCTTTTAGAAAAAATACATTTGGACCTATTATTGCCTAAATATACCTTAGGCTGAAGGAAGGAAAGCAAAGTCAGGGTAACATCAAACCATGCTCAGTCTGGTAGCTAGCCCTACCAGAATAGGAGAGGGCTCTCTCCAGGTCAATCTCAGTGAAAAGTAAGCAATAGGGCTTGAGATGACTGTAACAACAACTAATTTTAGGCTAGGTATATAAATAGGAGGGTTTGCTTTGATTTTATTGGGGGTTTTTGTTGGAAAAAAGGGAAAGGCAATTTTGGGCTTCGGGATGAGGCCAATTTTTTTGCAGATTTCAAGTTGGGGCAAGGAAGGCAATGTCTTTGATGTTTTAAATTGAATGAATGGATAGAAAATACTGCTGAGGAGCTGAAGAGGGCAAGAGGCTACAAGGATCCTCTTCAAACAGATGAAAACATATAAAACTAAACGAAAGTTTAAGGCAGAGCACCAGCAAACTAATGAATTCTACCTTAGTTACTCATTTGTTTAATTTCAGAAGCAAAGAGAAGGGAAATGGCATAAATAAAAAATTAATGAAACTCACAATTACATGGAGAAAAACACCATCAAAACTCAGAGCCACAAGGATCCCAACAAGTGCTGCAAAACCCTGGTCTTTCCTTTGCCAAAAATGCTGAAATGAATATACAATGAGGTGCCAAAATATTCCCAAGAGTCCAACCCTCAAAATGAGTCAGAAAATACATAATATAGACCAGCCTAACCCCTCCCCATGCCTCTAGGGGTCGATCTCATCCTTCTAGGAGTTGTTTCAACCAATTCTAAACTAGGAACTGAAACCTAGGCAATCAAACAACTTGTCTCTATATGGTAGGAAACTGATTCATTCATTTAATTTTCACTTTTTAGTGAATGAATCCTCTAGAACAAGTAAAAATGTGCCAAATTTACACCATAGTCATGAAATTACATCAATATAGATCAATAGTTACATGAAAAAGTGAAACTAGTCAAAACTGGGCGAAATTCTGAGCTGAAGAGTGAAAAATAGGCCAAAATTCTCTATGCGCCACGCCCAAAATCTCTATGCGTAGCACATCTTTGGAGATGATTTTGAGGCACTTTATGAAGTCCAAATTGAGCTCATGATAGCTCGTTGGAAATCCTTGCCTGTCTACTTTCCAACCCAAGTGGAATTTCTGGATTTGGATGTCATTTTCCCCTCCAAAACTTCAATCTCCCAAGACTGGTTCCTGTGTGTGTAAAAAGTGGCAGAAAGGTCATTTTCAAGGTGTTTTTGACCATTTAGGCCACCTAGAACTTGATGAAACTCTTAGGCCATTCTTGAGCATGCATAAATTTTTACCAAAAATCCAAAAATGTCAAGTTTTCCTCCAAAAGATCTCCCAATCATAAGCGCGCGCAAGGTGGCGCTACGCGTTGGGCAGGAAAATCTGTTTTGTGACCAAAAATTCAAAAATGACAAAATTTTCTCCAAATTTTCTGAAATTTGGAGTGAAGGTCCCCCATCAAGTTCCATGCTTAGCCAAAGAGGCTTCAGCTAAGATTTGAAGTGGATCAGGCCTTTTCCGACGTTTCAGTGCCCTCCTTAGCCTCGCCTTCAAGATCTTGATCCTCGCTTTGCAAACATGTGTGCGGGCCCAATAGTGGTTCTTCATATGTATGAGAATGTCCTTGTCCTTTTTTTCCTTTGCCAATAGTTTCTCAAGATGAATGTTGACTCTCGTAATTCAAATCTCCCGCTCAAAGGGTGTCATGTCACCTGGTCTTTTTCGGGCCAATTCCCGGTCTTCATGGATTTTCTGCAACTCCATGAGTATCTGCTGATCCTCCAATTGTTTATTTCACTGCTCCAAGTAGTTTGTAATCAATTGATCTCTCTGCAACTTCACGGTCAAAGTGTCGATCTCAACTTTCTGCTCCTGGATGGTCTCTCTCAGCTTTGAGCTGGGAGAGCTCAAATCAACATCAATGAGTGTAAAATCAGTGTCTTGGCCTCCTGAAGGGCCCTCGTCCTGCATAGGCCTCTTGCCTCTGTCCTGTACCTGTGCTAATGTCAAAGGCAAGACCCCTTCCACCCCAAGTGGAGATAGTACTCGTGCTGCTGATGAAGGTAACGAGACCCCTTCCACCTCGGGTGGAGATAGTACTCGTCGTGCTGCTGCAAGTAAGGCTTTGGTGCCTCTCTGATAGGTAACACATACTGGAACACTGATAGGCTCTATCTCAGGACCCTCAAACTGATGTGAAGGCTCACCCGCATCATGAACAATCTCTGGAGGAGGCTAAGGGGTTGTAAAGAAGTCACGGGAAATGAACTCCTCCCATGCAATGCCCTGCAATCCAAGCTGATGTACCACAATGATCTTGATGAGCGCATAATGATAAACGTTGTTATGCTACCGCTCAGGGGTCTTCTTCTACACAAGAGTAGTCATCCACTCTATGTTTCGACACATTAAATATGGAATCCCCATCATCCTCACTCTCGTGAAATGCATCAATAATCAGATATGGTAAGCATAAAGGCGTGAGAACCGGCCCTCACAGCTGAAGTACCTAATAATGAGTCTCATCAATGGTGCATAAGATTCCTTCAGAAACCGGAATGGGAATTCCTTGCTGAACTGCCTCAGATAGCCAAGCCTGATGTATGGCTCATAATACACTTTGTCTAGCTGCTATCTCTTGTTCCATTGCTCACCTACATTCGGTATTCCTGTTGCCTGAGAAATGGTTTCTGGTGTCAAGGTGAAATTCACACCAGCGAGGGTAACCTGACCATCTCGCAAATGTAAAACAAACAAGTGAACCAACTCCTGATGAGGCTGAGTTTTAGCAATCATCTCACAATACTGAAAGCATGACTGTTTTTGAAAGCATGACATTGCAAGTGGGCAGGCCTGCAATTGAGTTAATGAGGTGGGCTCTTCTCTGACGTGTCAGCCCCCTTTACGAGGCCTTCTTGGTACATTAAGCTCTGCGGTAGAATCACTGTCTTGCTCATATGATGAATCTGTCTCTGTCATGATGTTTGCATTGTGTCTGACAAGTGTATGCTTGGTTTGTTGAAAATGATAAATTGGTGTTTTTTTTCAATGCCAAATATGCCAAAGAGCAATAAGGAACTGTGAGGAACATGGGACAGTGGGAAAAGTGGACTGTCAAGGGGAATTAGAATGCAATAACAGTCACTTGACTGTATTTTAGGAAAGTGGGGTTTGGGAATTTTTAAGTGAAATGAGGGAGGGAAAATGGTAGGAAATAGCAGGGTTTAGAAATAGGAAAAATGGGGACAATTAATATGAGTGATTGTGGGATATAGGGGGAATAGGAATGGACTGTAGTTATAGTATAAAAGTTGAGGAAAGGGAAAATATGGTGGCATATGACAGGGGTTTAGCACCAAAACCAAATTTTAAAACTTGATTTCAAACCCTAAGGAGCAGCTTTGTCAAAGATAGGGTTTATATTTACACCATTCAAATTCTCCAACCAACCTTTGAAACAACACTAAACACTGATAATGGAAATTTCACAATCTCGTGAACTTACTTGGAGCAAAAAATTTGAGTCGTTTTGGAAATTTGATGAAGAAATGGTGAGAATCTACTTTAGAGGCTCTGTGCGATGCGCACAAACCCAGTGCGCCGTGCCTTCTGGATGCGCCATGACAGTGCAATTCTACACAGTGAAAATTGGCCCAATGCTCCGCGCATTCTATGTGCACCGTGCCTTCCTCCCGATGCGTTGCGCACTGTTCTCCAACACACAGTCCAGCTTAACACATGATTTAGCTTCTTCCATGATTTTTCTTTGGGTCTTTGACAACTTCTTGTTTGCAAATGACATTTGAATGATGAAAATGTCTCTTATAGTCATGGCTTTGATTTTTGTTTTGCAAAAACCCACTTTCTTATGTTTAAAATTGGCACTTTTCACTTTTTTAATGTAAACCTTGATTTTCTTGTTTCCATTTTGATTTTTGACTGAAATGATGGCTCCTTTGTTAATTTTTTTCAGGGATGATTAGCATGTTTTGGCAAAGGAAACCAGGGCTGCGCCTTGAAGAATCTAACAACTGAAAAATTTCGAAAACATACATAGCATTTATTACAAAGGACAAAATGACGATTTTCTTCAAAACAGAGTTTTGAAGAAACGTCATGATCAATCATTATAACGATGAAATTTTGTGATGAAAACTTATTTTGAACCTCCTTCTGGCCTGTTGGCATTATTGGACACTTTGAAGACGAAATTTGCGAAACCCTAGACCTAAAAAGACCTTAAAAACCTAAAATGACTCTTTTCTGACCAAGAGGCCAAACAGGACTATGAATGACTTTAAAATTGATTTGATGAACAAACCTGAGCCAGCAGGATAAGGCATGAGGGGTATGAGTGAAAAAGTCCTTCTGTCAGATGATGGCATGCCCCCTAATGGAATGCAACTGAATGAACTGAATGAGACACCTAAAAATGAAATGCAATAAGATAAATGATCTCTGACGGAGGGATGAAAAGACTGACTCTAACATTGGCTCCAATGGGGATGGTAGCTCCTAGGAGGTGCCAAGAACATCAGATCTATGGGAGAGATAGACAGTGCCTTCGTCTATTGGGCTATGGAATCATTGACTTGACAAAACTCTTGACTCAATTTATTTGACTGAAACTTGACTCAAATCGACTCAATTTTTTAAAACTGAAATGACTAAAAACTAACTTGACAAACTGAAACCAAAGCTGAAATCCTTCCTCAGAATTATAGCCTTCACTTCGGGCCCCAGACTGAAGAAAAGATCACAACACACACTTGCAATAAAACTGAAATAAAATGGTATGTACAGTGACAATGTAAACTGCAGAAAACATCTTAGAAATGGTACCGCTTGAGCAGCCAACCATTGACTGGCCCTCCTAGACAATCTTCCCCGTTCATCTCCTTCAGAAGAAATGCATTCTGACCACGATATGCAGCAATATTAAAGGGACCTTTCCAGAGATTTTCAAACTTATTGTGCTTACCCTTTTCCTCATTTCTAGCATCCCACTTCATCACTACTTCCTCCAATTGGAACTTGTCCGCATTCGCTTTCTTGTCATAGATTTTCTTGATTCTCTCCTGCAACTTGAATGTGTTTTGAAAAACTTCTTCCCTCGTTTGCTACAAATGAATCATCTGATTTATTCTTCTCTGCATATGGCTTTCTTCATTGCCAGCTTCCTGAAGAAGCTTGACCACCGGAACAGTAAGGGAGGTAGGAAACACCGTGTCTACTCCATATACCAACTCAAAGGGAGACATACCAATGGATTTTTTCTAACTTACTTGGTCTGCCCAAAGTGAATTTACTAAATTTTTATGCCAACCTTTCTTATTGATTTCCAACAACTTTTTAATGATGTTGACCAAATATTTGTTGGAAGATTCTGCCAATCCGTTGCCTTGCAGATGATAAGCGGTTGAGTGTCCCAAAGTGATATGATACTTGTTACAAAAATCAATCATATTTTTTGATTTGAAAGCTGTTGCGTTATTGGTAATTATCTTATTCGGGCAACCAAAACGAGACAAAATGTTATTCTCAAGGAAAGAAATGATTACCGCATCCGTAGATTGCTTGGTGGGAATTGCTTTGATCCATTTCGTGAAATAATCTATCACCGTGAGGATCCATCTATGTTGAGATTAAGAAGGAGGATGGATCTCCCCAATGAAATCCAAACCCCATTGCTGAAAAGGGGCGCTTACCTCAATAGGCTTAAGTGGCAAAGGCTGTAATTTCTGTCTTCCTTCAAAAATCTGGCACTCATGGCAGCTTTTGACAATCTTATACACATCAGCAAACAATGTTGGCCAATAGTATCCCGCTCTCAAAATATTATTGGCTGTTGTTTTCCAAAATAGGTGACCGCCACAATCTCCTTTATGGAAATCCTCCATAACCCACTTTGCTTCTTCTTCCAACAAACAATTCAACAAAACACCACCAGGATCTTTCCAATAAAGTGCAGAATTCAAAATACAAAACTTTGCAGCCTTCAGTTTCAGAGTTCTACCTTTGTTTTTAGTCATGTCGGGCAGTGGTGACAAATTTTGAAGAACATACACAATATCTGAATACCATGGTGAAGCAACAAAAATTTCCGATACCTGAAGTGGCGAATTCTCCTCATCCTCATCAGACATAGCAGCAATCAAATTTATATCTAGCGCATGCAAATTCGATTCAACCATAAGCTTCGCCAGCCCCTGTCCCTTGATAAGTTTCGTTGGCTTTATCTCCACATCATACTCCAGCAAAGCTGCAACCCACTTTCCTCATCTTCCTTTCAGATCAGTTTGTACTAAAACATCTTTCACGGCAGCGTTAGGAACATAAGCCAAAATATGAGAATGCCGAATGTATACCCGAAAATCCTTTAATGCTTTTACCAGTGCCAAAGCTTGCTTCTCAATGATGTTATATTTCAAGGCTGAATCTCTTATAGTTCGACTGAAAAAAGCTATTGGCTTATCATGCTCATCTCTTTTCTGCATTAATACAGTTGCCATGGTATGCTCCGAAGCAAATGAAAACAAAATAAAATCTTGGGTGTAATCCGGGCTGATTAAAACTGGAGTTGAAGATAGTGCCAACTTCACCAAATTAAAGGAATTTACAGCCTCTTCAATCCACTTCACTTGGTTGTCTTTTTTAAGCATGTTTGTAATCTCTCTTAGATGTTCAGCAAGATTAGGTACAAAGTGGCGTAAAAAGTTCATCTTACCATTAAAATACTGAATCTCCTTCTTGTTCCTGGGAGGGTCAATTTGCTGAATTGCTTCTACATGTGCTGGATCAATACGAATGCCATATTTGGAAAACAAGCTCTTCTTCGGATTAAGTGACACACCATATTTTCTGCACTTTTGAAAGACAACTTTCAAGTGATACATATGCTCTTCATCCGAATTGGAAAAGACTGTCAAATCATCAAGGTATATAACAACAAAAACATCCTTCTCATTCGCAAAAGCCATGTCCATTGCCCGCTGAAATGTCGCACCAACATTCTTCAAACCGAATGGCATCTTGGCATAATGGAAAGTTCCCCATGGAGTGGTGAACGTTGTTTTTTCTCTGTCGTCCTCATGGACTAGAATTTGGTTATATCCGGAATAACCATTGAGTAGTGACATACGAGATGATCCAACTACTCGCTGAATTATATGATCCATTTTGGGCAATGGATAATTTTCCTTCAATGACACCTTGTTCAGATTCCGGAAATCAATGCACAACCGAATCTCACCTGTCCTTTTCCACACTGGCACCAGATTGGAAATCCAATCAGAAAATCTGATGGGAACAATGATTCCTGCTTTTTACAACCTGTTTAATTGATGGCAACAACTTCAGGTTGATTCTTCGTAGCTTCTATCTGAAAGGCTTCTGATTAGGCTTGATTGGAATAGTGTGCTGAATTATATTCGTATCATATGTCTTCAAGTCTAAAAAATCCCAAGCAAACACATCAGCAAAAGAAGACAACAAACTGATATATTTAGCCTTTACCTCCAGTGGCAATGCTTTTGACAATTTCACCATCTTTGGATTCTCAGCTGATCCAATGTTTACATCTTCAACTCCCTTTTCAGTTGGCTGCAAGGTTGGATTTTTAGCTACATCATCCTGATCGAAGAGCTCTTCTAAAGGTATCAAACCTTTAGGAATAACGTTATCTTTCAGCTGCAACACTTCCATTTGATTAACTTGCACATCAGCTTCACCATCATCATATTCTACATCAATTGAGGTATCTTTGAAATTACCTTTATTTTGTAGAAATTCATTAATCTCATCATCATCTTGGAAAACTTGCCAACATCTTTGATTATCCGGGACGGTAGGACGGTGCTTCACATAGATTTAGAACTTATTACTTGAATTCATTGGGATATTCAAATTACTTGCTGCCTTAGCAAGCGCATCTAAAATTCCATTTTGAATACGAGGAATACAAGTCAAGGTATAATCTGAAAACAACTTCAAAATATCAAGAACAACATTTCGGTAAGCCTGCATTTGGGGATGCTTCGTTTGGTATTCACCCTTCAATTGCTTAATCACCAATTCATAGTCGCCATAGACTACAATTCTCTTAGCATTCAGCTTTCTAAGAATTTTTAGGCCAGCAATCAGAGCTTCGTACTCAGCCTCATTTTTCGAACAATCAAATGCTAGCTTGTAAGAACATACCCGTACATTGCTTGGTACCTTGTTTGGAGTGGAAAAAGGACTGCGTAACCAAATAACAATTCCAGCACCATCATTTCCCACTACACCATCGAAATCCATGGTCCATAGACCCTCTTCATCATATTCTAAGTGCTGAAATTGTGCTAGCTCTGTTTTTTCTACTTGTTGTCCACTATCTTTAGCTGATTGCTCAACTGTGCTTTCCGGTTTTTGCCTTTCTTTCTTCAAAACTTCTCTGAAATTCTCGGTAATCTCTGGAATATCTTCTGCTTGAACTAACTGACTATCTACATCATTGAAACTATCGGCATACAAAACAAAAGACTCTAAATCTGTATGTACATAATTAATCGGATGATTAACCAGTTTCTCCTTGCTTGTAATCATGTACTTCAATTTTTGTTCCCGGTACAACTTTCTCATTTGGCCAAACACGAGAATCGTTGCATAGGAGAAATCTAATTGTAATGTCCCTTTCAATTTTTCTCCCCAAGATCTAGAAAGAAACATACCAAATCTGGGAGGAATGTCTGCCACAACTACGTCCATCAAAACATTCTTTGTTGGAATCTGATCCAAACTAACAACCAAGTCTTTAATGAGCCCAATACATCTCACTTTGCTAGAATCAAATGAATAAAGATCATGGTACTTCCTAGTGATGTCCAAACCCAACTTCTCCATGATTGCCTTCGGCATAAGATTATGGGAAGCACCGGAATCAAACATGGCATTATGAAATACAAACTCATGTAATCAAAGACTGATATAAAAATTAGGCACTTCGCTATCTGGAGACTCACCATCCAAAGCTGGTCCAAATATTAGTTCAGGTTGATCATCTTCAATATTCACCATATCAGACATAGGATCGAAATTCAAAATTTTAGAAACTTGACCTCTATAACTGTTGTTCTTCATTATTTCGGTCAAGGGAATGGATACCTTTAATTTAGAAATCTCATTCTCCAAACTAAAGGCTGAAGTCTTTTCGATCTCTTTGGCTGGAACATATTTCTTTTCAGCCTTCTCCCTTGATGTAATTGGCTGATTTGATTTTTCTGCTGATGATGACTTGGTGGCAGCGGGATCAACGATCTCTTTTGCTTTCTTTTGTGCAACAGGTGAATCATTTTTAGGTGCTGAAACTTCCTTTCTCTTTTGGATTGGATTGACAGGCACGTCTCTGTTTCTAAGAGAATATTGCTTCTGCTAGGCTGACAAGGCATTCATATAACCTCTCTGATATTCATTCGACTCTTCCTCAAGAGCTGCATCATTGGCCAAGATAAAATCCTTGTCTTTTTGTACAGCTGAGCTTTCTGCATACTCCTCATCTTCAGTGATATAAATGGGCAAATCGTCAGGAGTAAAGAAGTGATTTTCCTCCCCTACTACATCGTCTTCATCATCTGAATCCTGACCAACAAAATTCTGTTGAAGAGGTGTCTTTACTTTCTGTTGTACTGTTGGTTCTTGTGCTCGCTGCTCTCGTTGTTTGATCTTGAATTGTGGCTGCTGCTAACCACGGAAATTGGGATTTCGAATCTATGGTTCGGGCTTATCAAGTGTGATATTTTCGATCATTTTTTCCACCTTGCGAAGTAGCTGATCTGATGTAGAAGCTTCTTCCTTTATTACGACTTTCTTCTCAACTCTCAATCTAGCTCTCTTGTCATTCAAATTAGCTTCAACGCTAATGGAAATTTTCTACATATCCTCTAAGGTGGGTGGATCTCTTTCGTGTAATGAATAGGCCATATCCAGATCAAAACCATCCAGAAACTTTAGAAAATCTGATTTCTTAGATGGCCTTAAATCATCAAGAATTGCATTATAAACCGCATTAAATCTAATACAATAGTCTTGGACAGACTCACCATCATTGCGCTTGATCTTGGTATATTCAGAAGTAATTTGAAGCGGATATTTCTTTATTTCCCACCGATCTAGAAACTGTCTCTGAAGTTCGGCCAATGTAGCAATACTTCTGGGCTGCAAAGCTCTGAACCACTTACGTACCTCACCTCCAAAAGTTTGCACAAACAATCTCATGGTGACATTTTCTTCATCAATTTCATGGAGATCAAAAAATTCTGTCATTCTATCAATATGCTGTTGAGTGGGCACACTTTGAGGAGTACCATCAAACAATGGGATCTTACTCTGATAATCAGTGGGCATGGCATCCAAGTTCTGGGGCAAGACAAGAGGTGCGAATCTAGCAGCCATTGCTCTTGGTGGATTTATAATCTGTCTTGGAGAAATAGGTGGAGTAGGAGCAGTAGATGTACGAGGTGTATGTGGTGGGGATGGAGGAGAAACTATTGCATATTTCTGATCAGATATAGATGGTTGCACGAGAATGGTAGGAATAAAAGAAGGCTCGGTGGGGATTTGTGAATCAGAAGTAACTGCTGATGGACCAAGAGTTTCAGATGCAGATTCGATGAATTCAGGGATATTCGTTGCCACAATAGAGTTTTGAATGTTCAAGATGTAACTATCAATGGATCTATTAGCTTGTTCAATCTCAAGATACTTGATAAACTCAAGATTTATGACAATAGAACTAGTAGCACTTTCAGACTTAGTTTCAAACAACGACAACTTGAATTGATCATCAAAATCAATATCTTCAAGGAATTCAAATACAGTAGGGCATGAATGAGATTTAAACAAAGGGATCATGGTACTTTCTCGATGAATAATTCTTGGAATCAGATTGGGATTCTCATACACTGGAGGTGGATCGGGATCCGAATTTTCTCTTGTATGTCTTCTGGAAGCCAGTGTGTTGGATTAATTTCAAAATCAAAGGGACAAGACCAACTTGTTCAGCCTATCAACTTCTAGACTCATCACCCAAAAGTCTAGAACGATCTGATATATTGGGGTAATTTACAAGTCAAGTGTCACGTTCACAAACTAAACCGGAGATTGACTGAAGCAGCGTTTATCTACTTCCGCTAATGCAAATCAAAAGCGTTTCGAAGGCTACCTGGCATCACTTTAGGCTCCGTCTGTAGCTTATGAAACAAATAACACCAACGAGCAAACCATTTTCTTCTCCAGTATGGTCGCCACTATGTTATTGCCTAAATCTACCTCAGGCTGAAGGAAGGCAGAGTCAGGGTAACATCAAACCACACTCAGCCTGGTAGCTAGCCCTACCAGAACAGGAGAGGGCTCTCTCCGGGTCAATCTCAGTGAAAAGTAAGCAATAGGGCTTGAGATGACTGTAACAACAACTAATTTTACGCTAGGTATATAAATAGGAGGGTTTGTTTTGATTTTTTTTGGGGGTTTTGTTGGAAAAAAGGGAAAGGCAATTTTGGGCTTGGGGATGAGGCCAAATTTTTTGTAGAGTTCAAGTTGGGGCAAGGAAGGCAATGGCTTTGATGTTTTAAATTGAATGAATGGATAGAAAAGACTGCTGAGGAGCTGAAAAGGGCAAGAGGCTACAAGGATCCTCTTCAAACATATGAAAACATATAAAACTAAACAAAATTTTAAGGCAGAGCACCAGCAAACTAATGAATTCTACCTTAGTTACACATTTGTTTAATTTCAGAAGCAAAGAGAAAGGAAATGGAATACATAAAAAATTAATGCAACTTGAAATTACATGGAGAAAAACACCATCAAAACTCAGAGCCATAAGGATCCCAACAAGTGCTGCAAAACCCTGGTCTTTCCTTTGCCAAAAATGCTGAAATGAATATACAATGAGGTGCCAAACTATTCCCAAGAGTCCAACCCTCAAAATGAGTCAGAAAATACATAATATAGACCAGCCTAACCCCTCCCCATGCCTCTAGGGGTCGAGCTCATCCTTCTAGGAGCTGTTTCAACCAATTCTAAACTAGGAACTGAAATCTAGGCAATCAAACAACTTGCCTCTATATGGTAGGAAACTGATTCATTCATTTAATTTTCACTTTTTAGTGAATGAATCCTCTAGAACAAGTAAAAATGTGCCAAATTTACACCATATTCATGAAATTACATCAAGATAGATCAATAGTTACATGAAAAAGTGAAACTAGTCAAAACTGGGCGAAATTCAGAGCTGAAGAGTGAAAAATAGGCCAAAATTCTCTATGCGCTGCGCCCAAAATCTCTATGCATAGCACATCTTTGGAGCTGATTTTGAGGCACTTCCCAAAGTCCAAATTGAGCTCATGATAGCTCGTTGGAAAGCCCTACCTGTCTACTTTCCAACCCAAGTAGAATTTCTATATCTGGATGTCATTTTCCCCTCCAAAAATTCAATCTCCCAATACTGGTTCCTGTGTGTGTAAAAAGTGGCAGAAAGGTCATTTTCAAGGTGTTTTTGACCATTTAGGCCACCCAGAACTTGATGAAACTCCTAGGCCATTCCTGAGCATGCATAAATTTTTACAAAAAATCCAAAAATATCAAGTTTTCCTCCAGAAGATCTCCCAATCATAAGCGCGTGCAAGGTAGCGCTACGCGTTGGGTAGGAAAATCTGTTTTATGACCGAAAATTCAAAAATGACAAAATTTTCTCCAAATTTTCTGAAATTTGGAGTGAAGTTTCCCCATCAAGTGCCATGCTCAGCCAAAGAGGCTTCAGCCAAGATTTGAAGGCCTTTTCCGACGTTTCAGTGCCCTCCTTAGCCTCGCCTTCAGGATCTTGATCCTCGCTTTGCAAACATGTGTGCGAGCCCAATAGTGGTTCTTCATATGTCTGAGCATGTCCTTGTCCTTTTTTTCCTTTGCCAATATTTTCTCAAGATGAATGTTGACTCTCATAAGCCAAATCTCCCGCTCAAAGGGTGTCATGTCACCTGGTCTTTTTCGGGCCAATTCCCGGTCTTCACGGATTTTCTTCAACTCCATGAGTGTCTGCTGATCCTCCAATTGTTTATTCCGCTGCTCCAAGTAGTTTATAATCCATTGAGCTCTCTGAAACTTCACGGTCAAAGTGTCGATCTCAGCTTTCTGCTCCTGGATGGTCTCTCTCAGCTTTGAGCTGGGAGAGCTCAAATCAACATCAATGAGTGTAAAATCAGTGTCTTGGCCTCCTGAAGGGCCCTCATCCTGCATAGGCCTCTTGCCTCTGTCCTGTACCTATGCTGATGTCGAAGGTGAGACCCCTTCCACCCCAAGTGGAGATAGTACTCGCGCTGCTGATGAAGGTAACGAGACCCCTTCCACCCCGGGTGGAGATAGTACTCATTGTGCTGCTGCAAATAAGGCTCTGGTGCCTCTCTGATAGGTAACACATACTAGAACACTGATAGGCTCTGTCTCAGGACCCTCAAACTGATGTGAAGGCTCACCCGCATCATGAACAATCTCTGAAGGAGGCTGAGGGGCTGTAAAGAAGTCACGGGAAATGAACTCCTCCCATGCAATGCCCTGCAATCAAAGCTGATGTACCACAATAATCTTGATGAGCGCATAATGATAAATGTTGTTATGATGCCGCTTAGGGGTCTTCTTCTGCACAAGAGTAGTCATCCGCTCTATGTTTCGACACATGAAATATTGAATGCTCATCATCCTCACTCCCGTGAAATGCATCAATAATCGGATATGGTAAGAATAAAGGCGCGAGAACCGGCCCTCACAGCTGAAGTACCTGATAATGAGTCTCATCAATGGTGCATAAGATTCATTCAGAAACCAGAATGGGAATACCTTGCTGAGCTGCCTTAGATATCCAAGCCTAATGTATGGCTCATAATACACTTTGTCTAGCTGTTGTCTCTTGTTCCATTGCTCACCTACATTCGGTATTCCTGTTGCCTGAGAAATGGTTTTTGGTGTCAAGGTGAAATTCACACCAGCGAGGGTAACCTGACCATCTCGCAAATGTAAAACAAACAAGCAAACCAACTCCTGATGATGCTGAGTTTGAGCAATCATCTGACAATACTGAAAGCATGACTGTTGCTGAAAGCATGACATTGCAAGTGGGCAGGCCTGCAATTGAGTCAATGAGGTGGGCTCTTCTCTGACGTGTCTGCCCCCTTTACGAGGCCTTCTTGTTACATTAAGCTCTGCGGTAAAGTCACTGTCTTGCTCATATGATGAATCTGTCTCTGTCATGATGTTTGCAATGTGTATGACAAGTGTATGCTTGGTTTGTTGAAAATGATAAATTGGTGTTTGTTTTCAATGCCAAATATGCCAAAGAGCAATAAGGAACTATGAGGAACATGGGACAGTGGGAAAAGTGGACTGCCAAGGGGAATTAGAATGCAATAACAGTCACTTGACTGTATTTTAGGAAAGTGGGGTTTGGGAATTTTTAAGTGAAATGAGGGAGGGAAAATGGTAGGAAATAGTAGGGTTTAGAAATAGGAAAAATGGGGACAAGTAATATGAGTGATTGTGGGATATAGGGGGAATAGGAATGGACTGTAGTTATAGTAGAACTGTTGAGGAAAGGGAAAATATGGTTGCATATGATAGGGGTTTAGCACCAAAACCAAATTTTAAAACTTGATTTCAAACCCTAAGGAGCAGCTTTGTCAAAGATAGGGTTTATATTTACACCATTCAAATTCTCCAACCAACCTTTGAAACAACACTAAACACTGATAATGGAAATTTCACAATATCATGAACTTACTTGGAGCAAAAAATTTGAGTCGTTTCAGAAATTTGATGAAGAAATGGTGAGAATTTGCTTTAGAGGCTCTGTGCGCTGCACACAAACCTTGTACGCCGCGCCTCCTGGATGCGCCGTGACAGTGCAATTCTACACAGTGAAAATTGGCCCAATGCGCCGCGCGGTCTATGTGCGCCGCGCCTTCCTCCCGATGCGTCGCGCACTGTTCTCCAACACACAGTCCAGCTTAACACATGATTTAGCTTCTTCCACGATTTTGCTTTGGGTCTTTGACAACTTCTTGTTTGCAAATGACATTTGAATGATGAAAATGTCTCTTATAGTCATGGCTTTGATTTTTGTTTTGCAAAAACCCACTTTCTTATGTTTAAAATTGGCACTTTTCACTTTTTTAATGTAAACCTTGATTTTCTTGTTTCCATTTTGATTTTTGACTGAAATGATGGTTCCTTTGTCAATTTTTTGCAGGGATGACTGGCATGTTTTGGCAAAGGTGACCAGGGCTGCGCCTTGAAGAATCTAACAACTGAAAATTTTTGAAAACATACATAGCATTTATTACAAAGGACAAAATGACGATTTTCTTCAAAACAAAGTTTTGAAGAAAAGTCATGATCAATCATTATAACGATGAAATTTTGTGATAAAAACTTATTTTGAACCTCCCTCTGGCCTGCTGGCATTATTGGACACTTTGAAGACGAAATTTGTGAAACCCTAGACCTAAAAAGACCTAAAAACCCTAAAATGACTCTTTGCTGACCAAGAGGCCAAACAGGACTATGAATGACTTTAAAATTGATTTGATGAACAAACCTGAGCTAGCAAGATAAGGCATGAGGGGTATGAGTGACAAAGTCCTTTCGTCAGATGATGGCATGCCCCCTAACGGAATGCAACTGAATGAACTGAATGAGACACCTAAAAATGAAATGCAATAAGAGAAATGATCTCTAACGGAGGGATGAAAAGACCGACTCTAACAGGACCCACAGTGGCCTGGATTGTGTATGGACCTTGCCACAAACTGTCAAACTTGTTGTGCTTTCGTTTGTCCTCTCTCCTTGAGTCCCACTTCAGAACTTTATCTCCAATTTTGAAATTGGAAGCTTTGGTTCTCTTGTCGAACAACTTCTTTATATTTTCCTGAACCTTCGTAGCTCTGTTATAGACCTCTTCCCTTGTCTACTGGAGATGAATTGTTTGGTTTATCCTCCTTACCATGATGTCTTCTTCTATCTGGATTTCTTGGACAAGTTTAATCACTAGTACACCAAGGCTAGTAGGAAAAACTACTTCTGTCCCATAAACAAGCTGATATGGTGACATGCCAATGGATTTCTTTGCTGTAAGCCTGTCAGCCCACAGGGCATGCACTAACTTGTTATGCCATGACTTTTTGTTCTCTTCCAGTAGCTTTTTTATGATCGTCACCAGGCTCTTTTTTGATGATTTAGCTAATCCATTACCTTGAGGGTAATAGGAAGTCGAATGACCGAGTGCTATTTGATACCTGTGACAAAAATCAACCATTTTCTTGGATCCAAAAGTAGCAGCATTATCAGTGATTATTTTCCTTGGGCAACCAAACCGAGAGAGGATGTGGTCTTCTAGGAACCTAATGATGATTTAATCTATGGCATTCCTATCAGGTATGGCCTCTATCCATTTAGTGAAGTAGTCTGTGGCTGTAAGGATCCACTTGTGTTGGGCAGAAGAAGCAGGGTGAATTTCTCCTATGAAATCTAGGCCCCATTGCATAAAGGGACCTTCAACAATGATGGGTTGTAGAGGTAAGGGGAGGAGCTTTCTTCTGCCTTCAAAAATCTGGCATTTGTGGTAGGCAATTATCATCTTATGGATGTCATTGAAGAGTGTAGGCTAGTAGTAACCAGCTCTGAGTATTTTTTTTGCAGTGGCTTTCTAGTTCAGGTGGCCTCCACACTCTCCTACATGGAATTCTTGTTTAATTCTCTTTGCCTCATTTTCAGGAAAAAATTTAAGCAATAGGCCATTTGTACTTTTCCAGTATAAGCATTCATTCAATATGCAATATTTTCTGGCTTTTAGCTTTAGGAATCTGGCCTTAGTCTTTGATAACTCAGGAGGGGCCTTGAGGTTTGTGAGAACGTACAGGATGTCAGAGTACCAAGGAGAGTTTTGAAACTTCTCCTCAACAGTGACATCAGGCAATCCTTCCTACTCATCCAAGGCATCTATCATGTTTATGTCAAGGGCCTGTAGATTTGATTTAGCCATTAGCTGAGCTAAGCCCTGACCTTTGATCAGTTTTGTGGGTTTTATCTCAAGGTCATATTCTAAGATTACAGCAATCCATTTGCCCCTTTTCCCATCTAGGTCTTGGGACAAGATATCTTTGACCACTATGTTAGGCACATAGGCTATGGTGTGAGAATGCAATATGTACACCCTGAAATCTTTCAAGGCCTTAATTAGAGCATAGGCCTGTTTTTCCATTATGTTGTATTTCAAGGGTGCATCCTTCAGAGCTTTGCTGAAAAAGGCAATAGGTTGTTCCATTCCCTCTGGATTTTTCTGCAGTAGGACTTCAGCCACTGTATGCTCGGAGGCAAATGAAAAGATCAGGAAATATTTTGAAAAATTAGGGCTGATTAGGACAGGAGCCTGGGTGAGCGCAAGCTTGACTGACTCAAAAGATTTTTTAGCCTCAGTAGTCCATTTAACTCCTACACCTTTTTTCAGCATGTTAGTCATATTCCTAAGGTGTTCAGCTAAGTTGGGAATAAACCTCCTGAGGAAGTTGATCTTCCCATATTAGATATAATATGGCCAAGAATTTTTCCTTCTTGCAGCCCAAAAATAGTCTTTTTAGGATTCAATGATAGGTCGAACCTTCTATATTTTTCAAACACTCTTCTCAGACGTTTTAGATGTTCTTCTTCATTCTTGGAATAGACTATTATGTCATCCAGATAGATGACAATGAAGTGCCCTATTTCTTCTGAAAAGGCTATGTTCATCGCTCTTTGGAAGGTTGCACCAGCGTTCATCAGTCCAAAAGGCATTTTAACATACATAAAGGTGCCCCATGGAGTGGTAAAGGCTGTCTTGAGTTGGTCTTCTGGGATTACTAAAACTTGGTTGTAACCTGAAAAACCATCTAACAGGGAGATCCTTTTTGAGCCTACTACCTTCTAAAGGATGTGCTCCATTTTCGGCAAAGGGTAATTGTCTTTGATTGAGGCTCTGTTAAGATTCCTGAAATCAATACACAGCTTGATCTCCCCTGTTTTCTTTCTCACAGCCACCAAGTTTGATACCCAATCAAAGAACCTCACAAGAACTATTATGCCAGCCTCATACATATTTTTAATCTCTTTTTCAACTGTAGGCAATTTCTTTGGGTTTATTCTGTGAAGTTTTTGTCTGAAGGGGTTCTGATTTTCTTTCAAAGGTATTTTGTGCTGTATGATGTTTGTGTCATAGGCCTTTAAGTCCTCATAGCTCTAGGCAAACACTTCAATGAATTCCTTGAATAGGTCAATGTACTTCTTCTTCATGTTTGCTAGTAAGGACTTAGCCAATTTAATCATCTTGGGTTTGCCTTCAGTGCCTATGTTGCATTCTTCGACGTCAGAATCTAAGTGCTCTATAGTGGGATTTTTTGCTACATCATCAAATTCAAAAAGGTCTTCTAAAGGTTCCAGACCTCGAGGTATGTTCTTATCTTTGGCTTGCAGCACCTCTACTTCCTCACTGCCTGTGTTTTCGCATTTTTTGTTTGGATTTCCAAGCTGTTCGTTTAAAGTGTTTATTTATATGTTACAGGGTGGTCCTTCTTCGTCTGAGGGCTCTTCACTTAGGCAGTTGTCATCAGATTTCGAGTCTGAATCAGAAAAATCTAACTCGTTCCTGCCCGTCAAGAAATCTTCAATTTTTTTATCGCCCTCAAAGACCTACCAATATCTTTCGTTGTCCGACACTGCAGGTCTGAATTTGGTCTGAATGGTGATCTGTTGGTCACTAGGAGGCTTGTGATACGAACTAGCCATGCAGGCTAATCCATTTGCAATTACATTCCGACCCAAAGGGACAAACACTATTTCATATTCAACAAAGGTTTTCAGTAAATCCATGGCATCATTCCTATACACTCTCAACCTAGGGTGTTTCGCTATGTATTCCCCATTTACTTGCTTTATAACCAACTCAGAGTCTCCCTGTATGGCTATCCTACGGGCTCCTAATTTTTTCAACAGATTTAAGCCTAGGATAAGAGCCTCATACTCTGCAATATTATTGGTACATTTGAAATTCAGGTTGCAGGCATGTCTCTCTACGTAGTCACTCTCTGTGTTATGTACACACACTCCTACTCCTGTAGTTCTCTTGGTGCATGACCCATCGAAGTTCATTTCCCACAGGGGATCATTTTTTGTTTTATCATCATTTCCTTCCCTAACGTGGGTTTCACTGGTCTGTTGTATCGTGGGTTTTGTGTGGTGCTGTGGAAGTTTTCATTCTTCATGTGCTATATCAGTTCTTGAGGGGTGGCTATCTGGCTAATTGCATTCGGTTCCTTGTTTGGTCTGAATTTTCGTTTCAGTGCACTGTCTAAGGTTTTCTTCTTCCTTTTCCTCTAAGTCTAGAGTGGCGATTATGTTAAAATTTGTGGTCTCAACCCCTTTGTTTGTGTTTATGTTTTCTGATTCTGGCTTTCCCAAGGACTCACCGTTGCAGAAGATAAAGGAGTCCAGATCTGTGTATACAGAATACAGGGGAGAATTTTTAGGCTTTTCAGGGCTACTAACCAGGAATTTCATTTGTGCCTCCTTGTACAGTCTTCTAAGTTGGCTAAAAATAGGGATTGTGGCATATGCCCCATCCATCTGCATTGTACCCTGTAGCTTGGCTCCCCAAGACCTTGACAGTAGCATGCCATACTTAGGTGGCACATCTGCCACCACAACATCCATGACCATACATTTTGCTAGAATCTGGGTAAGGCTTACACACAGGTCTTTGATTAGGCCTAGAAATTTTACTCTGCTAGAGTCAAAAGAATATAGGTCTTTATAGGGACGAGTTATCTCTAGGCCTAATTTTTCCATAACTACTTTAGGCATCAAGTTGTGTGAGGCCCCAGAGTCATGCATTGCATTGTGAAGGATCTTATCATGGATATTGAGACTGATATAGAAAGGAGGTACTACCCCTTCTTGAAACTTCCCTTCTATCTTGGGACCAAACAGGAGGGCTGGTTGATCATCACTCAGATTGACCATGTCACTGTTCTCACCTAGATTTAATTCTTTCAAAATTTGGCCTTTATATACATCCTGAGTGGCTAGCTCAGAGAGTGGTACAGGGATTTTAATTTTCGCAATCTCACTTTCCAAATTGAAAGTGGACTGACTCTTTGGAATGCTCAACTCTATTTTGTTAGCCACTGCCTTGGTGGCTGTATCAGTGTGTTGATTCTCATTATGTACAGTGTTGGTGACAGTTTTATTAGGAGCACTAATTGCAGTGCTAGTGTTGCTAGATGGTTGGCTTTGTTTATCAGTGTTTTGGTTGTCTTTTTCTTTGTTCTTCCCAGAACTCTCAGCTGCTGATTTGTTGCTCTCGGTAGCTGCTTTAGAATTTTTCTTAGGCCTTTTCTTGATAGGGATCTCAGAAGCTTTGGGTTTGGAATTTTCTAGGCTCTTTTCCCTCCTAAGTTCATACTGTTCTCTAACCTGCATGATAGCATTTTCAAATCCAAGTCTGTAATCCTCAAATTCTAATCTTTCCTCATCCCAATATGAGGGTGAGGGCTGATCTTCTTCTGTGGAATAGTTATGGATTTAGTTTTCCACTTCGAACATGTTTATTGTAGTTCCCTCAGACTCTTCTATGATTCCCTCATCTTCATCAAGGAAGTTCTCTTGGAATGGGAGAATCACTTGCTGATCTGAGTCTCTTTGTCTGTTGGGCGTGTTATTGTTTCTTCTAAAGTTCTAGTTCTGGTTATGACTTTGGTTACGGTTTTGGTTGTTGACAGTGACAACCATTTTTTCCATCATTTGTTGCATCTTTTCCACATTTTTAGATAGAAGGTCATAATTTGGATCAGATGTGGAAGCTACATTGTCATCTCTATATGTTACCCTTTTCTCAACTCTCAATCAAATTTTCCTCTACACTCACTGCTCCCTTTTGCATGTCTTCCAGTGTGTTGTAATCCCTCTCCCTAAGCTGCTAGGCCATATCAGCATCAAAGCCTTCAGGGTATTTCACTAGAGCCATACCTTGGGGAGGTTTCTTGTGTGGAGGAAGAGCATTATAAACGCTGTTGAACCTTGTAGAGTAGTCATGGACGCTCTCTCCTACATTTCTCTTAAGATTCTTGTATTCTTCTAGGATTTGGAGAGGGTTGGCCTTAACATCCCATTTGTTTATGAAGGTCTGATATAAAGAAGGAAGATCTTGGATACTATTAGGAGGTATGCCTTTGAACCATTTCTTCACATCACCTCCTAAGCTCTGGGCAAAAATTCTCAATTTGACTGTATCATCATCTATTTCCATGTTGTCAAAAGAATCTTCCATCCTATTTACATGGTGCTGAGCCGTGGTAGACTCTTTGGCAGTGAAATGTGGGATCTTTGATTGATAATCATTGGGTAAAGGTACTAGAGGCTGAGGTAAAACCAGAGGTGCATACCAAGTGGCCATAATGATGTTCTGATGAGGTAAAGGGTTAACTTGAGCAATTGGTATATGGATGATAGGGATATTACGACCAGTAGAAGACTGTTAAGCAGATTTAGGATGGCGGAGCCCCAAGTTTTGAACGAAATGGATATCAGGAGGTGTAGATGGAGGGGTCTCTCTGTCCCTAATGTGTTTACCACTATGAGATGGTGAACCGAGAAGCTCAAGGTTTGGCTGGTCTAGAACACCAAATGACCTAGTTCTTGGTAGTCTGTTTCGAGAGTCTAGATCGAGAGATGGGACTAATAGAGTGGTAAATTCTTCTGGTGCAGATTTAGCTCTATAGATGTAACTAGAAATAGTTGATATTCTCGGTGTAGGTGATTTATTGAGGATGATTTTAGGGTTATCAACTATTTCAGGTGGGTCTGGGTTGGGATAAGCTCTTGTGTGAATGGTTCTTGAAGCCAAAATGTTGTTTTCAACAAAGGAGCTTAACCCTGATTGTTACTTCTACTATGGCTGATGTTGTAATGGAGGCTGGTCTTCCAATGGACTCTTATGTGAAACCAAGATAATCAACAGGCCTACTGATCACCAGTGGAGTCTTTTAATCGTTTAGGAACTATGGAGTCGCCAAGCGAAAGGTTTAGGGTGTTTCTAGGAGGTGCATTGTCCACCACAGTGCTTATGTACTGTCCTTTTTTTCAAGGATATCCTTAAACACAACAAACTCTAACCAGATATTGACAGGGAGGGAATTTACCAGATATGTCACCTCTGAAAGAGGATGAGATCCGAGGGCTACCTGGCCCTTTCTAGACTCTGTCTAAGAGTGTGGGAGAAACACAACAAATGGTATAGAAGGTGAAATGGAAGTGGAAGTGTTTCACTGCCAACCTAACAAGAGACTGTAGGTTTCCGAGGCTCTTGTGATGTAGTAAGGTGGAAAATACTCAGAAGTTCCCCAACGGAGTCACCATTATGTTGGGGTTCCCATGTTTTGGCCAGATTGGCAAGACCAAAAGATGAGACAACATCATAACCACTTTCAGATCTCAGGATCTAGCCCTCCTGGGTCCAGAGAGGGATCTCTCTATGATTGTCAAAGGTATATGTCTTTGAAGTTCAAAGGTTAAGATATTAGGCTAGTTATGGGCACAAGGTTTGGTTTTTTGATGCTTGTTTATTTGTTGGGAAACTGGAAAGAAGGGCTCAAAATGAGACAAGGCTGAGCAAAGAGGAATTTAGGCAAAGGGGAGATAAATTTAGAGAACACTCAAGATCATTGGGCAATGGATTCAGGAAAGGGTTTACTTGCTATTCAACATGCAGGCTTTCATTTGGGCTAGTCATCTAAAGCATTAGATCTTAAACATGATAGTGTGGTATGAAAAGTAGAAAGAAGTTGAAAGGCAAGGAAACCTCCAAGGTGACCTTTCAGAGTTGAGATTCAGGGATAGGGCATGCCATTGAACACTTGTGATCCCAACCTAAAAGGTAAAATCTTCAGGAAAGGAACATTAAAGATTTAGAACACAGAGTTGAAAACTTGAGATCAGAGAGAAACTTTGAACTCTCAATGCTTCGACCTCCAGCTTAAGGGAACTTATCAGGGTTTAACCAATTGAAAAGGATCCTTGTGAGATAGAGACCAAATTCTAGACCTCCCAGTGTTCCCAATTCATTCAATTAAATCCTAACAAAAACATCTAAGAAACTGACCTCATTAATTCATACATCGGCTAGTGATATATCTTACCACTACACTGGTTAAATCAATTGAAATCAATCCTCAGATACACATTTAGTAGAAAAAGTTAAAGGCAGGGAGAGAAGAGACATAGGGTACCTAAAAAGGGTAAATCTTATGCCAAATTTATGATGCGTGCCCAGAAGAAATGAAATGCAATGATCTACAATGTAAAACGAATACAAAGATAGAAAAACATCACCGCAACTTTAGATTAGGATCCAAAGAAATATGCTTGTCATATTAAAGAGCAACACCAATCATGTACAAAATTTCCAATAGCTTGAACCTTCAGTCTGAATACATCCTCCTCAGCCTATCTTACAACTTTACACAAAGACTATGTCTCAATAGAAACAACTTGCAATTCTCAGATATCCGATCAACAACCTTTCAATGAGTTTCTTCACGAATTTTATAGCTGAAAGATGAGTAGAGGAGGTAGGTGAAAAACTAAATGTAGCATTAAAGCTCAGAAGAGGAAGAGGGCCGAGGCCCATTCTATTTAAATTCTGTGCATTTATCTCTAGTACTCTTTGGATGAAAGGGTGGTCTTCGTCAGACTTCCATTTACTCCAGGTATGTCTGTGATGTACTTTGGTTGTAGTACTCTGTAGTACTTTAGTGAATAAACAGAAAGGCAAATAAATGACTGTGAGGTCTGCCATACTGCATAAAAAATTCTTTGGTAGCATTAGGACTGCTGTCAAGGTGGAAACCTTCTCAGGAACCTGATGCGGAATGAAGACATTATGGGTACCGTGTCCTTTTTGGGGGAGGAACTCCTGCTGAGGTGAAACCCTAGTGATATTGTTTTTCGTGTGTTGGACCTCTTCAGGCCTCCTGTGTCAATCATGAGATCTTCAATCTAGTAATTAGCCTTTAAAACTCTGAATTAAGGCTTAATATTTTCAACGATGTGCGTTAGAACTCCTTAACTCTGTACTGATACTCTTTGCTGCTTCAACTATCTCTGTCAGTGAAATCTGGGCTTTGATGGCACCAGAAAGGATTTCGCATGGTTAAACCCTATGTTTTTAATGAAAATTACGCTCCAGTACCTTCCCAGGTTCTTCTCTGTGATATCAGGCTCTGATCCTCGTTTCCTCTGAGCTTTGTGTCATTGTAACAATGACTGCGAACCATGGCGTAATTCACCGCTTGCACCCTGAAAAACACGCAACTCTGTTATGAAATCCATGCATAGGGAAGGATGGCTATGGAGGGCTGTGAGAATGGCAATGCAGCAGTGGTAAAACGACAGTTTTAGATGAAGCAATGGTGGAAAATGCAGAAATATGGCGTAAACTATGACTGATAGGGGTTTTGGTGGAGAAATGCATGTGGACCGTTCGATCATGGTCCCGTGGCGAAGATCGACGGTGGAGATTTGAATAGTGGGATGGCTTATGAAAGTTGGGTGGAATGCATAGATTCTAATGTAAAACATTAAACCTTTAATTTAAATCATGAAATTTTGGACATAGGCGGAAATGCAAAGAAATAAATGAAAATGTGATGGAATTGGTCGTGTGTGGTGGGACTCGGCATGGGTGGAGGGCGATTCTTTAGGACCGTCAGATCTCAGGAGGGGATCGACGGCCATGATCCAATCGGAGGGGAGAAATGGGATGGGCGACACTCCGATGAACAATGGCATGATTAGTTTATGACCGTCGGATCTTGGATTAAATGAACGGTCGAGATCGGATCGAGGAATCGCAATCGCAAAAGGTGGAAGGTGGCATCGTTTGGAAATTGCGATTGCGATTGGAGCGGGAAAGTGAGGGCCGTCGGATCAATAGGGGAATCGACGATGGAGATTATCATTGGTGGATCACAATCGGGTGGTGTAGAGGAGGGGACGTGATGCGGCTGGTGTGATGCGATGGAGCGCCAGCCGTCCAATTTGGATCGAGATCTATGGCGGGGATTGTAGTCAGGGGATCGCAATCGCAAAGGGCGGAAAGTGGCACTGATTGACAATTGTGATTGCGATCGGAGTGGGGGAAGCGGGGAAACGAGGACCGTCGGATCTATATGGAACGATGGTGGGGATCACGGCGTGGGACTTTAGACCAACTCAAAACGCATCGGGAGTTTATCGCATAACACGGAAAAGCGCTTCACCGAAAGATTGCGATTTCCATTAGTGCCCAGGCTTCAGCGCTTGGTCTCAGCACTAGGGGCATATGGGGAAGTGGTTTGCGAGGCTGGGCTGAAAGGGGCTGGGCCTTAATAGAAGGTGGAAAGTGGGTTTTGGGCCCTTTATAACGCTTTTTAAGGCTAAGAAAAGGTAACGATAGAGGGAAAAAGGGGAAATTAGGCCAAACAAGGGGTATGTGTAGGATTTAAAGGGGATTTTGGAAGGATTTAGAGGGTAAAAGGGGGAACTTTAAAAAGGGGAAGAAGGTTAAAATGGGACATTTTGCATGGGAACAAAGGCAAGTGAAGCCCTTTTGGAGCGCAATTTTTTGCAATCAGTGGGGCTTTAAGATGGGAATCAGCAGAAGAAATCTTTAAAAAGGCAATGGAAACATAGAGGCTTCAAGGAAGAGATATTTTCATGAGAAATGTATCTCTTGAAGGCTCATAAAACAATTTAGCCACTTATTTGCTTGACAAAGGTTTCATAGGTGGCTAACACCTCCAACAAATATAATATAATATTCCATAAAAGTTGGATCTTGATTTGGTTAATAATATTTTAACTATGCACCAATACCTAGACTAACTCAATATTTTTTTATAAATAGAAGGGTTTTTCCATTCATTCACTACCTTTTGTTGCCTAAAGATCACTCTGGATCTATACTTTTGGTCTGACTTTGATCCACCATCATAGTCATATTTTGCTACCATTTTGTCTGGGTTTTCTACACCATCAAGAGAGAGAGATTTTAGATCTAAAGTGCTTAGGACTTATAGGAACCCATCCCATTGAGGAGAACTGGTAACATCCTTCTATGTTTTCCTCCCAGGTGCCATTAATACAAAATTCATTCAACATATTCTTGTATTTTCTATTGGATGCATGGAGTAAATCTTGTTTTTATCATTGCTTAATGTCTTTTGATGCATAGATCTAGATTTTTGCAGCATTTATCTTGATCATCTAACTGCAAATTTGAGGATATTGGCAACCATCTTTTCTGTTAGGGTTGTTTGTTATGCACATCTAAAGTGGTCTTTTTTGTATGCTTGGAATTAAGATTCATACTAACAAGAGGGAAAAAAGAACCTACCCATAGTATGTTGCAAATCATTGTTCTTCATGTACCCTCCACCTCTATTGTGACTATTGGGTCTTCTATTATCCTTGGTTTGACAGAACTCTTGGAAGTTCAGGTGCTCCTTGAACCTCTGATATTGAGATTCATATTCTAAGAAATAATCACCAAAATTTTCCTCTCTTTTTGGCCCTCCCACCTCATTTCCTGCTGATAAGAATGTGAGCATGGTGGAGCACTGTGAAGAAGACTATAATGTTGATTGCTCACACCATAAATGTGAAGTGTCGGAACTTTCTCCAGATTGAAACCCTCTGGGGGATTCCTTCCACCTTTATAATATCATCTCCTTGATATCTTTATCAATGTTCTGCATGGCCTGGAGAATAATTTTTGGGATCTCCCATTCCTCCATTTCCATAGATGTATTGCCCCACAAGCTGAGCCAAAATTATTCTCTTGTTAGGGTCCCGTGATTTGGCAGATTGATAGACCAAATGATAGGGTAACATCAGACCAGTCTCTGGAGTCCTAGGACCTAGCCTTCCTGAACTCAGAGAGAGCTCTCTCTATTATGCGAAGGATGTGAACTTGTTCGCTTTGGATGATTGATTTTAGGCTAGTTATTAAGTGTAGTTTTGTTTGTTTGTTTTGGGTTGGGGTAAGATGACTAAGTAGGATAGGTGGAATGAGAGGTTATAAAATCAATAGGGCTATGGGGTCAGATGAAGTCAAGGGTGTCTAAATGATGGAACAGAATGTATTACAGGGCCGATTTAGCAAGGTTAATGGATCCTTTAGGTGATGTATGAGGTGTAATGAACATTAAGTTTGGGAAAAAAATAAGAAGTATTAAACATATATAGTTTGAAGAAATAACTCATGAGGTAGGGAAAACCATTAATCTCCATGAACAATACTCAAACTAATAAAACATGTAAGATGAACATTCTAATGAAACATAGAAGCATTAGAACTCCTAACTTTAGAAATTCACCTTCAGCTTTTGGGAAAACACATAAGATAAAAAAACAAATCAATTTATGGAGAGGGAACTCCTAAACAACATATATCAAGTTATTTGGAACTCTGAAATAAGTTGGTAAGCATGGGCAAAAGGGAAAGATCGAAACAAGACCTCTTTGTCTTGACCTAATCAATCAATATTCCATAGGAAAGCTTCAAGATAGGGCTCCGAAAAAATTAAATAAGCAGGGAATACCATGAATCATACTTATAATCTAGCATAATAACCATTCATGAAACAAAATCAAGTTTTAGTGGGCCTAAGGAGTAGTCAAGAATTCCTTAAGATGACTAAAAGAGGAAAACATCAAATGTATAGCAAAGAAGAGGTTTGAGGTGATTCCATGAGCATGTCTCAACCTATACTTTTATGATCTATAGCAACCAAGAAGAATGAAAAAAAACGAGGAAAAGAAAACATTAACAAGTTAGGAAAACATCACCATTCACCAAGCTATGGAATCCTGCAAACAAGCTTCTCCAACATCAAGCCAAACAAGCCATTCATCCACTTCATAAAACCAATTTCTTCTCTAAGCTCATAAAACCATGTATTTCTCTTAAACACATCAATTCCCAACAATTTACAATGAATACTCATGCCTTATATAACAAACAAGGAAGAGGAGAGCCAAAGAGAGTAGCTAGAAGCCTATTGGCCAAAGAGAAATATCCTAAGTTGTCCTTGAGGCTTTGCAAAGCCCAAGGCACAAAAATATCTAACAAATATATTTTCCGACTATAAATGGAAATTAAATTTAATTTTAGGCCTGAAATGCCCTTGAAAACCTGCTAAATGCACATTCTGTGCAGTCACACATAGGAGGGCAACACACTATGTCAAAAATTGGAAAACTTGCTAGGAGCGCAGCACAAAATTATGTCTTTTTGAAGCAATGTTTTGGAGGCCTCCCTGATGTCGGAAAAGGCTCCGAGATGGCCCGTTGGAAAGCCCTTGAATTCTAATTTCTATATCTACCATTTTTTTTTTTCAATATGACCTCTACAAGTTTCCCAAAAAGTGGAAAAAGTCAAGACTTCCGAGAGCGCAGCACATGCTCATAAAAGTTGGCAAAAAGATGAAAAAATGAGTGTTTTTTACCCTTTTGGGGGGTCAAAACAACTCCAATTGAGTTGAAAATTGGTGAGAATACTCCTCTAGTGATGGGGAATCCAAAAATGTAAGCTTCTTCTCCTGAAGATGCCCTAGGAAAGCGCAACACAGGGTGTTCTGCGCTCCTAGCCTCAAAATTTGTAAAAAACAAAAACTTGTTCAATTGCTTTCGAAATTGGTAGGTAGGTGCCTCATGGGTCCTTGGAGACCTGTAGAGAAGCTTGGGCCAAAAATCCAAGCCTAGCTTGGTCCTTTTCATCATTTGGTTATGAGCCCTCATTTTGGGCAGTTTTGAGCTTTTTCCTTGCAAAGTAGTTTCTTCATTCATAGTGCTCAGTTATTCTCCTTTGTAATGTAAGAGGTGCCTTGATCATTGCTTGGTACATATTTGTCTTCATGAATGTCCTCCTTTTGATCCTTTGATCCACTATTTTCACTGCCCTTCCTATGGTATTTACCTTTAATTTCAACCACTGTTTCATAACTTGTATCATTTGCACTTTTGTTATGTTCACTGCCTTCAGAAATTGTCTCTTCACCATTATGCATATTGTCCTTTTGGCTGAGTTCCTTTTCGCTATTTGGTCCATTATTTACTCCTTTTCCTTAACTGTCACTAGTTTTTTGACTGTCACTAGGCTCACTGGTTTGGCTTTCTTGTAGCTCATTATTTTTCTCTTGATAAGTTGTCTCTGATCCTACACCCTTGGAATCATCTTCTTCATCATTAGAGCCACTATTTTGGTATTTTTTCTCATAATTGGGCTCACTATTTTCATTTTTGTTTTCTTCTTCATCAACACTTTTGTTTTTTATCACTGCCTTCATTAATTTCTTCTTGGCCATCTTCCTCTCAAAATGCCTCCACAACAAAAAGAATTGGCTAAAAAAACTTGTGGGTAGAGTCGGGTCAACCTGAACTTGAATTCGTGCAGAGACTGCAAAATAGTAAAAGGAGAGCAGCACAGTGGTTGGGCGGCTTGGGTCACCCTGAACATGCTATCGTTTAGCTTCTGGAGCAGTGGCAGGAGTGCAACATAGTGGTTAGGTGACTCGGGTCACCATGAACGTGTTGTCGTTTAGCGTCTAAAGCAGCGGCAAGAGCACAACACACTGGTCGGGCAACTGAACGTGCCCTCGTTTAGCAACTGCAACAATGGCAGGAGTGTAGCACGGTGTTGGGTGTTTGAATGTGCATCTATTCAGCAGCTGCAGCTGTGGCAAGAGTGCAACAAGGGTGCCAGTCAGGCGGCTCTGAACGAGTAAACGTGTAGGGTCTGCACAGGCCTTCGTGCCCTTCTTCTGAACGTCGGGCACAACTGTAGGAGCGCAGCACCATTCTTTAGGCACGCAGCGCGTAGTGTAAATTAACAAGGGGAGATGATATAGGCGCGCAACGCGAGTCTACAGGAGCACAACACCTAGAAAATTTCACCCGAGGACTCCAACAAAAAATCTGAAAACCCTCAATGTGTGTGCAAATGATCAAAGGAGCGGGGATATGTTTCTTTGTAGTGGTTTTATACCTTTTTGAAAATTATAAATACAACCCACTTTTTTAATTTTCATGTTTGAACTCCTTTCCCTTTGCGAATACTTTTTGGAGCTGGCACCCTCTTTTTTAGTTGTCTTCTGAAAACCTTTTGATCACTGTCATATTTTGGACTTGGACAACTTACTTGATCAATGGTGACCCATGCTTGTCATAATTGCATTCTTTTTGCCATTTCTACCCATGTTTGTCTCCTTTGTCCAGTTGAAGATGTCTCTAACTATTTTCAGAGAAAAAGACCTTTGAACTGACATTTCATGCCATTTTTTGCTGATACTCTTCATCATCTTTTTGCCTTTGGTGTAGTGGATCATTTGATCTTCATGTTTGCCCTTCTTGATTGTCTTTAAAAATTATGATTTTACCTTTTGCTAGGTGGAGTTAGTGCTTGTCTGCCAAACCTTATAAGGTAGCTTGAAACCCTTGAAACCATCTGCTATGATGAAGGAGGTTTCTTTGTCACTATTTTGACCATCTTTGTCTATCTTCCCAAGCTTATGAGTTTTTAGGGATATTTTAGAAAAACAAACAATGTTATCTTCTAAGTTCTTAAAGAGACACTTATCAAAGTCACTATTTATGTCTAAAAAGCATTCAATGATCATTTGAAGGGTTTTAGGTGTTCTTTTGCCTTTGTAACAATAGAATTGCTCTATTTCTTGGTCAAAACAGTCATGAATCTTGATTCCCATCAAAGACATACCTTGTTGCTTTCTTCTTGGTTGTGAGTGGTTTTCTTGTGATGATGCCTCTCATTACTTTACCTCTTGATAGGTTGATAGCCCTTTGACTCTTTTGCAGAAAAGTAAGTAAGGGACAACTATCTCCCTACAAAACTTATGCTTCGAGCTAAATACCTTTTGAATGATCTCCTTTGTGAAATTAAGCTTGTTGTATCTTACCACCTGCTGTGGATGCCTTTATAAATTTTTTAGGCCTTCTTCTTTGGCTCTATTTTTGCTGTTGACCATTTCCAAAACATTTCTGAAAAAATTATTGGACATGGTAAATTGTTCCTTTGCTGATTGGTTGCAGGTGCCTAGCCCAGGACCGCAGCGCCATGTGTAATTTATATGGGAAAAAATTTCCAAGAGTGTAGAGAAAAAATAGGCCTTTTTGAAGCAGGAATTGGGAGGCCTACCCGGTGTCGGAATTGGGCCTGTGATAGCTCATTGGAAATATTAACCTGTATAATTTCCAAATATGCCATTTTTTTCCTAATTGAAGTTGATTTTCCTTGTCAAAAGTTGATTTTCCCATGACTGGTCAAAAAGTGCTGAGTGATGGTGCAGAAATGTAGATTGTTCGTGTAGACAACTTATGGAGGCCTTCCACAACTTCAAATTGAGCTCATGATAGCTCATTTCTAAATGCTTCAAGGCTAGTTGTCATTGGAATCATAAAGAAAGTCATTTGGAAAATCGAGCTGTGAGGAAAACTGATTTTCCCAAGGTCACTCCAGCAGTGTAGAAATTCTCCTGTGACACCTATATTTTTTACATTTCTCCCAAAAAATGATACCTGTGTAAAAATGGAAGGAGGTTGTTCTTTCTGGGCCTATGATGGACAAAAAAATTTCTCACTTTTTTCAAATTCATCTTTGTTAGGTCAGAATCATAGTTTGAAGAAAAACTAGCCCTAGGAGTCATAAATGACTTGGCCCTTGGAATGAATTCTTGGAAAATGATGGAGGCATGATGTTTATGAGTTGGCATGGCTTCAAGAATTTTGATATGACCTACCATATGGATATTCTTCTCATATGCCTCTTTTCCATTGCAACCCTATCTTAGTTGGAAGAGGAAATTAGGGTTTGGTGTAAGGGATTTAGGACTGCCTTGTAGAGGGAATGGAATGAAGGGGTTCAAGTTTGTCTATGTTGAGATTCAACAATATGATGAGCTTAGTGAAACGAGTCACCTTCACTAAGTGGGCCTGCAGGCTATTTTTGGCGCAAGTCTATTTTTAGACTATGTCTATTTTTAGACATGGTGATCATATTTCAGAAGTTGCAGGATGCTATTTGTGGATGGTTGATCAAGTTGGAAAAATAGATGAAATTATATTTTTAGAATATTGGGTGAAGTCTATTTATAGATCTTCAATCTAAAAATAGATGCATGTCAGTTATTATTAGCTCTTAATAATAATCAGACTCTAAATAGCAACTTATTCTCTTGGAGCACTTTAGTTCAGTGCATAGATGTGACACATCAGCTGATAGAAGGAATTACACTATTCCTAAGGGTTTATTGGAGCTAATTCATGGAGGAATTAGTTATAACTCAAGTGGAAGAGTTATGAAACAGTTGGAAGAAGTAGTTATGGAGTTGTATTCAGTTTAACTCAGTTAGACTCAGTTGAGCTAGTTGTATCTAGTCTAACTGATTGATACAATAGTGAGAGTGGAGTGAATTAATTAGTTAATTAATTCATAAATAATAAATCATTAATCAACTAAAAAATACATCAATTAACTACAGTGCATGGTAGTTTCAGTGGAGACCAATGGAGAGATAGGTGAAAGGGCAAGATAGACTATCTATTGTGACTATAGTGATGCATTGATTCCATCACACACTCAGTGGAGATTCCAATGAGGATTGCGCAGTCAAGGATGGAGTAATTCGAATTCATTCAGAGCTATTCTTCAGCAGAGATTGCGCAGTGGAGGCAGGCTAGCAGGAGGCAGAGATCGATGCATGGATTTGCAAGATTGGTCCTGATTAGTGTATGACGATTGTACTGTACTGAGGGCTTGTGATAAGCTTTGTATGTTTGTATGAGATTGTCATATGATCTCCATGTTACATAATATATAGTTGGGGTTTTTAGCTTCAGGCTTTCTCGATTAAAAACTGTGTTATGTGCGATTGAATATTTTTTTTTATGCTTCACATGTGTGTGCAATCAATTTTTTCCAGAAAATATTAACAAGTGGAATAGATTCAATATCTTGCATAAAGTTAAATAGTGTGAGATCAGGTGGATCTTGGACATATGCATGCTTAGTGCATATAATTTCTACAATCTAAATTCTTGGGAAAATTTTGGGGGATAGGTATAGATGTTAAGGAGTAGGGGAAAGTAGAATTTAAAGGATTGAGTGAGGGGAAGGGGTCGAAAAGGGAAAAACACAAGCCTAGTCTCGAAAAGTGTCAAATTTGTGGCAATAGACTAGGTTTTGTAGAAAAATGATGATTTTGAGGGATAGGAGTGATGGGGAGTGTTTATGAAGGTATATTAAGGATAGGAGGAGGTGTAAGAGTGTTAGGATACAAGCCTTGTTGATTTTTTAACCATGGAGGCCGTGAAACCAAGAAAAATTTCCTAAAAAACTCTAGTTGGATAATGGAGTCATAAGCAAGGGACAAATAGAGTAATGAGATTTATGGGTGTGAAAATGGGATAGAGATGAGAGGCATGAGTCCATGAGGGACTTTATGTGAGTGATAGGCTGACTATGACATGATAGAGTAGTAGAACAATGAAAATTTATCCTATGGATAATGAAGGCAGTGAGATTTCTACAACTCACAAGATTCATGAATTTTGTTTCTAGAAATCTAGGATAGACATTTAGTCATCTACAAAGGCAAAAAATTACTGATGACTAACAGTGGCTCCACTTTGGGAGGGCAACTCCTTTTCAGGAGGTGTCTAGAATTGCAGATCTCTTGGTTTATGAAGACCAGTGCCTCATCCATTGGGCATATTTCCTTCTTTTCTTTTATTGTTGCTTCCTTGAAGTTGTGATTTCAATAATATGAAAACATGATTAGCTCAACTTCATTTCTACCAACCCAACCTAATTTCCTAACATTTTTTATTTTTTGGGTGCACTTGAACTGGCAAACCCATTGACATTTTTTCTTCTAAAAGAAAAAAAAAACTATCTACTTCTACACTTATTTCTTCCAAGAGTTTAGATTATGCTAGTGAACTCTTATTATTCTCTACCTAGTCTATTTGACTGTCAAGATTAAGCAGTATGATAGATTTCATTCTCTAAGCTATTTGACAAGAAGTTCAAAGCATGAATTGGACCAGGATTACACAATCTAATTCATCATGAGTCGTGGCATCAAGACAAACTGCACACAAACTTTATTTTCATAAGTAAACAAAACTATAAGGTGTGAGGGCTATGTTTCATGATTTGCTAAGCATCCCTATCCTTCTCTTTGTTTCGGATTTAAGCATGTGGAACCAGTATCTTTCTTTCCTAATCTATTTTCTTTGACAAGTCAAGCTTCAATGATTTGACTAGCATTGTTTCACTAACTTATCAATAATAAATTTAAAACATGCTCAACCATGATTAGGCTAGATGACTGAACAAGACCTTATTTTTTGCATCAGTAGTGGAATTTAGGCTTGCACACTTTCAGTATTACTATTTTTTGGGTATGGGGCTGTACCTTCTTTTCAAATCTGCCCTCTTTTTCATTTTTTCTTTGTTTTTTACTTTTTCTCTCTTTTTGGTCAAAACAATCTAAAACTAAAGGTATAAAGATGCTCATAGTGCTGAGATTATTTTCTTGCCTATCTATCCTAATCTAACTTATACAATATATACATTCAGCTGGTGAACTCTCTTTTCCAATACAACCAATCAAGTAGATGATTCCATGAGGGATCTTGGTTTAGCTCTTTGAGTGTTTTGAAGAAATCAAAAGGCCACTTTCACCTCACTTGTGCTTGAACTATAGTGCCTAAAATTTTCTTTAAACCTGGCATCAAACTACTCTTGACATTTTTTACTCCCTCTTCAAAAGTCTCTAACAAATAAGCAAAGGGATCATGAGACAATACATGGAGATTTGGAAAATAAGTTTGACCCAAGATTGCTTCTTCCTCCACTTGGCTGAGCTTAGGAATCTTTTGGGAAGGAAACTCTTCCTCTTCCTCATGATCATCTGAACTGGTAGACTCATCATAGATTGCAATGTTGTCTTCTAGCATACTTGGTATGTTTTGATTGAGTGAGCTGAAATATGTGTGAAATTCATCATGTTGATGAGCAGGGATACTCCTTGGCAGTAAATCCTCTTGAGAAGGAAACTGAACAACTATCCTATGATTTTCAACTTCCAAGCCTTCATCTGCAATTGGAAATTTAATGGGACTTGGTGACTTCTCATCTGGAGCTGAGGAAAGTTTTATGTCATAAATGATTTCCTCAACCATTTCAGGAGAAGGCTTCTTATTGACCATTGGTTCAAGAAACTCATTAGCTTTCCCAACCCTGTCATCAAAACTAAAAGACTGTTGCTTTCCAATCACATGAAAACTATTTCTGATGGACTAAAATGAAGTAGAGCAAAGAGTCAGAGACTCTTCACTTACTTCTAAAATTTCAAGGCTTTCCTCATCAATGTCATAGGTGACCTGTCTTAGCTGATTAATGCTTTCAATCTGATGATAGTGAAATTCATCCCACAAATCAACTGATGATGGCTCTGCAAGGTTAGCTTCTGTTTGGAGAACATGATCATCATCAGATTTATCAAAATTTGGAGAATCATCAACATAAATAATTTTAGTAATCAAACATATTGGGTTACTAGTTTGTTCTTCTTTGAACTGATCTACAAGTTTACTTTCTAATTTATGGTAGATGGCATTAGTAGGAGGAGGAACATAAATGTTTTGTTCACATGAAGGTTTAGAGGCTGGCTGTGTGTTTATCATCTAATTTATTTCCTCTTCAGTTAAAGGAGGAGGCATTTTTCTCTTCCTTTGGATAATACTACAACAGCTCTCTTTCTCTTGTGAAGGCTGGTTTTGAGGCTGAATTTCTTCTTGAGCCTCACTTAGAAGGGATGATAAATCATTACTTGTGCTTTCAGAGAGATATTGTGGGTTTCCTTCTATTTCTTGATTGATTTCTTCCTCAACTAACTCCTCTAGGTTGTTATGATAGTTATTTTGAGAATGAAATTCACAGATTGCTGCTAAGAGATCTTTAGGAGGCAAGTTTCCTAAATCTTAATCACTATCTAAAAGGTATTGTATGATTTCCTGAGATTGATCACAATGGTTTTAAGCTAATGATAGAGATGGACAATACCCTATATAGTACTTATCAAATATCTTGTTGAAATCCTTTAATGAAAACAAGATGCCAAGTTCTAGCCATTCATACCAATTTCTTGCCTTACCTTCTAATGTTATCATAAACATTTTCATGAGGTAGTCCTCATTCCATTCAACCTTTAACCTCCATATGTGTATATGAAATTTGATGAGATGTAACAAAGGGTCATACAATTTTTCATATCAAAAGATAGGTAGGTTTTTAATCCAATTTATTTCAGGCATTTTGTGTGGGAATCCAGGGATATGATCTCTACTCATTGGAGCATATCTCCTTATATTCTTGGATCCATGTTGTAAATTAGAAAGGGTTACTGAATCTTTTCAACCAGTCTAGAGTTCTCTACCAGTGGAGTCTTTTGGTCTATTGAGGGTTGTGGATTTGAACTTTGCTGTCCACCATCAACATGATTGGGATTGCTCAATGCATTCCCAGGGGGGTCTATGAATGGTCCTAACAATAGTTGAATGTTCAAATTTAGAAGTTTGCCACAAAATATTTTCTGGGTCATCAACTATGGTGGGGCGTTTGGGTTCGGGTGAGATCTGGTGTTAATTATCTGAGAAGCCAGATTTCACATTAAAAAATGTAGAGAGGTTGAAAGTTTTTTGAACTTCTTCGAAAATTTTACCTCTTTTATGTTTGCTAAACTAACACAGTGTGTGACTAGGATTTTAGACTTCCCAGGGTTGATTTGGCACAATCCTATAGGATTTTAGGGACACTAGTAAAGTTAGAAGGCCTACTGGAGGCTAGCGTAGTCGCCAAGTGGATATTTTTAGTTGTTTTGAAGAAATGTGTCTATGGTCCACCACCAATATTGACAAAAAGCCAATATAGAAATTTTTTGGGGTTTTCTGAGTTTCTATATGCAGCCCTTAAGGTATGTAAGAGTGTCTTATAGCTGAGTCACCATTTTTCTAGGATGGTGAAAAAGCTAGATTCTACTCTTAGGCTATCAGTTAAGTTTCTCTATGATTTGACGAAGGTTTCTGAAGTCCTAAGGGATACTTAGATTTTCACTGACATTAGAGGTTGCATCATGATCACCATTGTGTTAGTGATAGTGATGAGGTAGCTATAAATCATAGGATACTGTTTGATGAAGGGATTCTAGAGTCCTAAGGGGTATTTAGATTGTTATGAACTCAGAAGGTCCCACAGTGATCGCCATTATGTTAGGGTCCCGTGATTTGGCAGATTGGTAGACCAAATGACAGGGTAACATCAAACCAGTCTTTGGAGTCCTAGGACCTAACCTTCCTGGACTCATAGAGGACTCTCTCTATTATGCGAAGGATGTGAACTTGTTCGCTTTGGATGATTCATTTTAGGCTAGTTGTTAAGTGTAGTTTTGTTTGTTTATTTGGGTTGGGGTGAGATGAATAAGTAGGATAGGAGGAATGAGAGGTTATTAAATCAATAGGGCTATGGGGTCAGATAAATTCAAGGGTGTCTAACTGATGGAACAGAGTGTATTGTAGGGCCGATTTAGCAAGGTTAATGGATCCTTTAGGTGATGTATAAGGTGTAATGAACATTAAGTTTGGGAAAAAACTAAGAGGTCTTGAACATATATAGTTTGAAGTAATAACTCACAAGGTAGGGCAAACCATTAATCTCTATGAACAATACTCAAACTGATAAACATGTAAGATGAACATTCCGGTGAAACATAGAAGCATTAGAACTCCTAACTTTAGAAATTCATCTTCAACTTTTGGGAAAACACATAAAATAAACAAACAACTCAATTTATGGAGAGGGAACTCCTAAAAAACATATATCAAGTTATTGGGAACTCTAAAATAAGTTGGTAAGCATGGGAAAAGGGCAAGATCGAAACGAGACCTCTTTGTCTTAACCTAATCAATCAATATTCCATAGGAAAGCTTCAAGATAGGGTTCTGAAAAATTTAAATAAGAAGGGAATACCATGAATCATACTTATAATCTAGCATAATAACCATTCATGAAACAAAAACAATTTTTAGTGGGCCTAAGGAGTAGTCAAGAATTCCTTAAGATGACTAAAAGAGGAAAACATCAAAGCTATAGCAAACAAGAGGTTTGAGGTGCTTCCATGAGCATCTCTCAACCTATACTTTTTTGATATATAGCAACCAATCAAAATGAGACAAAATGAGGACAGGAAAACATTAAAAAGTTACGAAAACATCACCATTCACTAAGCTATGGAATCCTGCAAAAAAGCTTCTCCAACATCAAGCCAAACAAGCCATTCATCCACTTCATAAAACCATTTTCTTCTCCAAGCTCATAAAACCATGTATTTCTCTTAAACACATCAAGTCCCAATAGTTTACAATGAATCCTCATGCCTTATATAAAAAACAAGGAAGAGGAGAGCCAAAGAGAGTAGTTAGAAGCCTATTGGCCAAAGAGAAATATCCTAAGTTGTCCTTGAGGCTTTGCAAATCCCAAGGCAAAAAAATATCTAAAAATATATATTTTTTGACTATAAATGGAAATTAAATTGACTTTTAGGCCTGACATGCCCTTGAAAACTTTCTAAACGCACATTCTGTGCAGTCACACATAGGAGCGCAGCACACTGTGTCAAAAATTGGAAAACTTGCCAGGAGCGTAGCACAAAAATAGGCCTTTTTGCAGTAGTGTTTTGGAGGCCTTATCGATGTCAGAAAAGGCTCTGAGATGGCCCGTTGGAAAGCCCTTGAAGTCTAATTTCTAGATATACCTTTATTTTTTCAATATGACCTCTGTAAATTTTCTAAAACGTGGAAAACTTCAAGACTTCTAGGAGCGCAACACACGCTCAGAAAAGTGGGCAGAAAGGTGAAAAAACGAGTGTTTTTGATCCTTTTGGGGGGGTCAAAACAACTCCAATTGAGCTGAAAATTGGTGATTATACTCCTATAGTGATGGGGAATCAAAAAATGTAAGCTGTTCCTCCTGAAGATGCCCTAATAAAAAGCGCAACACAGGGTGTGCTGTGCTCCTAGCCTCAAAATTTGCAAAAGAAAAAAACTTGTTCGATTGCTCTCGAAATTGGTAGGTAGGTGCCTCATGGGTCCTTGGAGACCTACAGAGATGTTGGTCCAAAAATTCAAGCCTAGCTTGGTCCTTTTCATCATTTGGTGCCGAGCCCTCATTTTGGGCAGTTTTGAGCTTTTTCCTTGCAAAGTGGTTTCTTCATTCATAGTGTTCAGTTATTATCCTTTGCAATGTAAGAGGTGTCTTGATCATTTCTTGGTACATCTTTGTCTTCATGAATGTCCTTCTTTTGATCCTTTGATCCACTATTTTCACTTCCATGCCTGTGGTCTTTACCTTTAATTTCAACCTCTGTTTCATAACTTGTATCATTTGCACTTTTTGTATGTTCACTGCCTTATGTTCACTGTTTGGTCCATTATTTACTCCTTTTCCTTGACTGTCACTAGTTTTTTGACTATCACTATTTTTTTGAGTGTCACTAGGCTCACTGTTTTGGCTTTCTTGTAGCTCATTATTTTCCTCTTGATAAGTTGTCTCTGACCCTGCACCCTTGGAATCATATTCTTCATCATTAGAGCCACTATTTTCGTCTTTTTGCTCATTATTGGGCTCACTATTTTCAATTTTGTTTCTTCTTCATCAACACTTTGTTTTTTTATCACTGCCTTCATTAATTTCTTCTTGGCCATCTTCCTCTCAAAATGCCTCCACAGCAAAAAGAATTGGCTCAAAAAAATTGTGGACAGAGTCGGGTCAACCTGAACTTGAATTCGTGCAGAGGCTTCAAAATAGTGGCAGGACTGCAGCACAGTGGTTGGGCAGCTTGGGTCACCCTGAACGTGTTTTTTGAAGCAGTGGCAGGAGTGCAGCATGGTGGTCAGGTGGCTGAACATGCCCTTGTTCAGCGGCTGCAGTCATGGCAGGAGTGCAACACGGTTTTGGGTGTCTAAACGTGCATATTTTTAGTGGCTTCAGTAGTGGCAAGAGCACAGTAAGGGTGCCAGTCGTGCAGCTCTGAACGAGTAAATGTACAGGGTCTGCATGGGCCTTTGTGCCCTTCTTCTGAATGTCGGGCACAATTGTAGGAGCACAACACCAATATTCAAGCACGCAAGGCACAGTGTAAATTAACACAAGGAGATTCTACAGGTATGCAACACAACTCTACAAGAGCGCAGCGCCTGGAAAATTTCGCCCGAGGACTCCAACAAAAAATTTGAAAACCCTCAATGTGTGTGCAAATGATCAAAGGAGTGGGGAGATGTTGCTTTTTAGTGGTTTTATACCTCTTTGAAAATTATAAATACAACCCACTTTTGTAATGTTCATGTTTGAAATCCTTTCCCTTTGCCAATACTTTTTGGATTTGGCACCTTTTTTTTACATGTTTTCTGAAAACCTTTTGATCACTATCATCTTTTGGACTTGGACAGCTTACTTGATCAATGATGACCCATGCTTGTCAAAGTTGCTTTCTTTTTTCCATTTCTACCCATTTTTGTCTCCTTTGGCCACTTGAAGATGTCTCTAACTGTTTTCAGAGAAAAATACCTTTGAATTGACATTTCATGCCTCTTTTTGCTGATACTCTTCATCATCTTTTTGCCTTTGGTGTAGTGGACTATTTGATCTTCATGTCTGCCCTTCTTGATATTCTTTAAAAAATCTGATTTTGCCTTTTGCTGAGGTGGAGTTAGTGCTTTTCTGCCAAACCTTATAAGGTAGCTTGAAACCCTTGAAACCATCTGCTGTGATGAAGGAGGTTTCTTTGTCACTATTTTGACCATCTTTGTCTATCTTCCCAAGCTTCTGAGTTTTTAGGGATATTTTAGAAAAACAAACAATGTTATCTTCTAGGTTCTCAAAGAGACACTTATCAAACTCACTATTTATGTCTAAAAAGCCTTAAATGATCATTTGAAGGGTTTTAGGTGTTATTTTTCCTTTGTAACCCTATAATTGCTCTATTGCTTGGTAAAAACAATCATGAATCTTGATTCCCATCAAACACATACCTTGTTGCTTTCTTCTTGGTTGTGAGTGGTTTTCTTGTGATGATGCCTCTCATTACTTTACCTCTTGCTAGGTTGATAGCCCTTTGACTATTTTGTAGAAAAGTAAGTAAGGGAGAGTTGTCTCCCTACAAAACTTGTGCTTCAGGCTAAATACCTTTTAAATGATCTCCTTTGTGAAATTAAGCCTGTTGTACCTTACCACCTGCTGTGGATGCCTTTATAAGTTTTTTAGGCCTTCTTCTTTAGCTCTGTTTCTACTTTTGACCATTTACAAAACATTTTTGTAGAAATGCTTGGACATGGTAAATTGTTCCTTTTCTGATTTGTTGTAGGTGCCTAGCCCAGGAGCACAGTGCCATGTGTAATTTATATGGGAAAAATTTTCCAGGAGCACAACACAAAAATAGGCCTTTGTGCATTGGGAATTTGGAGGCCTTCTCAGTGTTGGAATTGGGCCTGTGGAAGTGGTGAGTGATGGTGCAGAAATGAAGAGTGTTGGTGAAGACAACTTTAGGAGGCCTTCCACAACTCCAAATTGAGCTCATTATATCTCATTGGAAATATATTCAAGTCTATTTTTCATTGGACTCATCAAGAAATTCATTTGGACCCTCCAGCTGTGAGGAAAACTGATTTTCCCAAGGTCACTCAAGTAGTGCAGAAATTCTCCCGTGACAACTGTATTTTCAATATTTCTCCCAAACCATGATACCTGTGTAAAAACTGAAGGATTTTTTTCTACTTGGACCTATGATGGACAAAAACATCTCTCATGTTTGTCAAATTCATCTCTGTTAGGTCATAATCATAGTTTCAAGCAAAACTAGCCCTAGCAGTGACAAATGACTTGGCCCTTGCAATGAATTCTTGGAAAATGATGGAGGCATGATGTTTATGAGTTGGCATGGCTTTATTATTGCTGATATGACCTACTATATGGATCTTCTTCTCCTATGCCTCTTTTCCATAGCAACCCTAGCTTAGTTGGAAGAGGAAATTAGGGTTTGGTGTAGGGGATTTAGGACTGCCTTATAGAGGGAATGGAATGAAGGGGTTAAGGTTTGTCTAAATTCTTGGGAAATTTTTTGGGGATAGGGATAGATGTTAGGGAGTAGGGGAAAGTGGAATTTCAAGGATTGAGTGAGGGGAAGGGGTCAAAAAGTGCAAAACACAGGCCTAGTCTCGAAAAGTGTCAAATTTGTGGCAATAGACTAGGTTTTGTAGAAAAATGATGATTTTGAGGGATAGGAGTAATGGGGAGTGTTTATGAGGGTATATTAAGGATAGTAGGAGGTGTAAGAGTGTTAGGATACAAGCCTTGTTGATTTTTTAACCATGGAGGCCATGAAACCAAGAAAAATGTTGTAAAAAACCCTATATGGATAATGGAGTCATAAGCAAGGGACAAACAGAGTAATACGATTTATGGGTGTGAAAATGGGACACAGATGAGAGGCATGAGTCCATGAGGGATGTTCCATGAGTGATAGTCTGGCTATGACATGATAGAATAGTAGAACAATGAAAAATTTATCCTAAGGATAATGAAGGCAGTGAGATTTCTAGAACTCATGAGATTCATGAATTTTGTTTCTAGAAATCTAGGATAGACATTTATTCATCTACAAAGGCAAAAAATTACTGATGACTAACATCTCTGATACAACTGTAATATTACAAATTAGGGAAATCAACAATATTGAACATAACTGGAATGTACAACAAAATATCAATATAAAAACATGAACAAATCATAGATCCATTATATTATGTATCACAACAAAAAATAAGTGCAATATGTTGAGTAACAAATCACTCAAACTAGGCAAACAAGCCTCCAATGCCCAACTACACTGAAACTAGAAATGTTGCTGATATACAAAATGTCGGAGTACATGATAGCGTAGTCCTAGTGAGGGTTACTACAGCTGCAAAATGGAAACAAGTAGATCTACTGATATGATGCTCAAAGGGTGCTGAGAATAGAGAACAAGACTCTCAAGCACAATCCCAAGACAACCCGAGAAGGGTTTCTGAAAATACAAAGGATGTAAAAAGTGTAGACTGCAACTCTATGGCTGAAAAACACTGTATCGTTGGAGCACTACTATAATATGGCTGATATGACAAGAAAATGGCTGCAACTTCTCCTCTCTAGCTTTCCGGGTGAAGGGTTTCTCTACTCACTAGGAAACTAGCTCACAAACAGGGTTTCTCAACCCTCCACTATACTACCCTGCAAAATACGTAGTTCCTGAAGGAGATTGCACTGTGGCTAAAGGCAGCTACTTGGCCCAATTCCAAATGGTGGAAATGAAGCTCATAATATCTCTCTTAAGTGGTTACTCGAAGTCCCCCAAGGAAGAGTGTGGGATTTCCACCTGGAAACACCCTTGTACTAAACAATATAGCAGACTCCACTAAATAACTGAAGCATGCAAGAAGTCATAAAGACCAAAACATAAAAAATACTCTAAATTCTCTCCATGGCTGCCATCCCCTTCCTTATATGCTTGGTAAACTTCCTCATCCTTGGCCCCACTCATTAAATAAGCTACTTCCATGCAAAGACTCCTCCTCCATAACTCCGTTGTCCCCACTAGCTCCACTCTCTTCTATGGCAGCGTTTTTGATTTGGTCAACCTTGACCCAATCTACATGAATTGACCACATTCACACAAAGGGTTGCTTTATTTCATCTAGCTAAACTGATCCACATTCATACTAGAAGTGGTTTTATTCCTACTAAAGAGATTTAAGGGTCTCTTTACCCACTTATTCATCTAAGTTATGAATGGAAGCAAAATATAATATTCCAACTAGATAAAAGCTAATTGGGAATATTACAAAGGACCAGACCAAATAAACTCATAATATTTGGCCAATAACCCAAATAATGGTGAAGCCATCTTGCTGAAATCTTTAATGAACCTTCTATAATAGCCAGCTAAGCCTAAGAAACTCCTGACATCTTTCTGCTTTTGAGGAGCAGGCACCCCTTTGATGATGGTGATTTTGTTTGGGTCTACCTGTATTCCTGCTTGGGAGATGGATTTCCCTAACACAACTCCTGCTTTATTTAGGAATTCACACTTTTCTGGGCTCAGGGAGAGATGCAACTTAATGCACTTTCTTAGTACTTTACCCAAATTGGAGAGAGATTCATGGAAGTCATCCCCATATGGTGTGAAATCATCCATGTAGATTTCAATAGAGTCATGGAATAACTCGGAAAAAATGCTCAAGACAACTCTTTGGAAGGTGGCTAGGGCATTGCACAACCCAAAGGGTAGGACTCAATAAGCGAAGGTACATAACGACAGGTGAATGTAATATTCCTAAATAAGCATGCAGCTAATTGAAATATTAAAATCTAATTTTTCTTTCTTGTTTGATGAATAAGTGGGTAGGGAGACCCATAAATCTCTTTATTAGGAATAAAACCACTTCTCATGTGAAATTGGATCATCTTTTCAGCTTAATAAAGCACCCTAAGGTGTGAACAGGGGCTAAAACATGTGGACTGGGTCAACTTTGACCAAATCAACAGTGCTGCTGTTGTCGACAGAAATTGTCACTCCTAGAGACGGCCTAGAGTTGCTATAGACCAGTGCCTAGGACATCTTATCATAGCAAGGGGCATATAATAAAACTTGGGTGTCAATCCAAAGGCTCCCCTGCTATCTCTTGTAAACAAGAAAATTGATTTAAATGGGACCAGAACTTACAGAAACTGCCATAGGGAAAGTGATGTTGCAGAGACAAGATGCAAAGCTCTAACACAAAAGCATCAGACAGTTAGGAGACAATTTACTGTAAAGAGGGTCGATTCAAGTAATATTCCACAGAAATCAAGTATCAGAAGGTGTATGCAGTGAAGAAAATATCAAGAAGATATTAGTTAACATGAGGCTGATACCCAGATACACAACAGAACCACATATGGGCTTATCAATCTAAGAATCCATACATGACACTGGCGTTTTAAAAGCACCCTCCTCAAGTAACTAATATAGCAGAAATATGGATGAGATAAATATGAAACAGTATATCATGCCTGAGCCATATTTAAAGCGCTTGACTGATTCGAGTATGGGTATCAATGAGGATAAATCCTTACTAAAAACCAGTGAGCCACTCGCATTCCAGAACATGATACAAGAAGAGAATGTATGAAACGAAATGTTATATTAAACACATAAAAGAAAGTTACATACTATGAAATACCAAAGACCAGAATCCTCATTGCAGATAGAACTCCTCCTCACTGAAACCCTATGGGCTCTGAGCCTTCATACAGAAGCTTTACAAGATGTATACAAAAATGTTGTTCACTGCACAATTCTCTGATAAAAATCTGGAACCCCTTCAATGTCTTTCTTCCTCCCCTTTATAGAAGAAGGAGAAGAGAAACTAATAAAAGAGGTAGGTAAAAACAATTAATTATTTCATTAAAGCAAAATGGCGGAAACATTTCGCGCCCATACTATTTGACGGCCATGAAATATTACATGTACTCTGCGGCCAGCTCCATGAAGTAAATGCACTCGGTAGAAAATCTCTTTAGAGGTAAGGTATGAAGAATAAAATATATAACACTCTGTACTTTCCTGAGAGAAAAATATGTTGAAGTAAGACATGGAGGATGAGATTTTTATGTACTTGTACTCTCTATCTTCTGAATGCCGAATTGGAATTTAAACTCTTCAATGTCAGAAACTGCATTCCTTGGATCTCTCATTGATATTGTTTTCCGCGAAAATTAATATCTCCATCTGTAAAATCTACATTTTGAATTTCTCTGGAGGTTTCGACAGATTTTAGCCCCTGCTTCATTTAATGTTGGTCATATCATAGTGGCTCCCGGATCTTTCTTCACAAATTTTTCTCCTGAAACATGGTCCTGTCATGCATTCTCGGCTTCTGTAATGGAGGCGGTGAATCATGGCAAATTTTTCCGCCGTTGCACACCTGCAAAACCCACAAACATGTTAAAGAGAACCATGCACAGGAATGGTGACGCAGTGGAGGAAACCATGCGATGAAGCGGTGTGGTAATATGATGGAAGGACGAAAGGTGGCGGTGAAAGCACGGCGGGACGAGGATGGATGGACGAAGCAGAGATTTCTACGTGAAACACCAAAACATGGCATATGAATGGAGTATATGAATGGTGAGAGAGAAAAGTGATCGACGCGTGGGACAGTGACGCAGAGTATGGGCTATGGGGTTTAGTCAATGGCGAGGGTCAAGCAGATCTTGGCCGTCCAATTTCGAAGGCGATCTATGGTGAAGAATGCATATGGGGGCAAGGAAGAGGTGGGCCAGGGGTGATGTGGACGAGAATTAAAAGCTGCACGACTTTTGAAAGCAAGAGTCGTTGGATCGGATGCTTAAGATCGGACGGTTTATATGAATTTCGCTGCACGTCCTTGCCCGAGAGATAATGCGCGAAATGAAGCCGTTTTAGAACAGTGGCCTGGGACACTTGTCACGCAGCATGTGGAATCGTTGCGATTGGCGAAAAACTGCCAGCCCTTGAAAAGTGGTGCGGGGAAAACGGGCCAGTTTTAGGGGTAAGGCGCGGTGGGGACCACCAGACAAGGACAGGATGTAGACCGTCAATCTATAATTGATCGCGTGGCTGAGAACATGCCCGATAGCCGTACATGGCAAGCGCCTTCAGATTTGGCTTTTGGTCTCAGGGCTAGGTCGTGTGGAAGGAATAGGTGCTGGGGCTAAGACCAAAGGGGCTAGGCCCGATATAATTTTACGCACAGATTTTACCCCTTTGCCCAATGTATTTCGTGGGCGAGAATGGTAACGAGAGGTAGGATATGAAGTTTTTAGGCCACGAAAGGGGTTCTAAACAGATTTAAGCGGGACTCTAAGCCAAAAACTTGAATGGAGGGGCTAATGGCCAAAATTTTTGATGGGGGCTGACATGGATAACAGCTGCCATGGAGGAGTGGACATTGATTAAGGATCAATGCAGTTTTAGATGGAGACACATTGCAAGGAAGTAGTGTCATTAATGAATCAGGCTTAGGGTTTGGAAGCTCATATCTTATAAAAGGAAGAGGATGTTAGCCATATTATTCATCTTGCTATATTTTATATTTTGATATATGGTCTGTTTAGACATATAGCTTTCTTCAACTATTTAGCTAAGATGGCATGTTCTATTTAGCACAGGGTGTTCCTTATCGGAAATCCCATCTCTTTCCTTGAGAGGCCTCTTAGAAGAGTTTACACTATATTTACACATTTAGGCATTAGGCCAAGCTCCAGTCTCATGTAAAACGCAGTTCTATTTAGAGTTGGGTTGTGTTGTAGGTGTGTATCAGTGGAGGAGAGAAATCTCCATTTTCTGAGATAGTTTCCAATTAGAGGGGTCACCCTTTCATCTAGTGGCCTGTGAGGAAGACTTCAGGGCTTCATTACATATCTTGGCACTAGGCCAAGCAGCAGACATTAGCTATAGGGTAGTTAACTGCAGAAATTGCATTATTTTGGAGAGCAGCTATAGTAGTGGGTTTATTTCCCTATTTGGAGTGTTTGGGTTTCCTGTGTGGGGATCAACCATTCATTTAGGAGATCTGTTGTAGGAGGATCAACCATCTTGTATATCATATCAGCCATCTTCCATCAGTGATTTATTTTCAGAGATTATTCAGCCCTAGGGCCAAATCTACTATATTTTGTATAGTGTGTATTTCCGGAAACCTTTTATTGGTTGTCTTGAAATCCTGTTTTGGAGCATGGATCTCTAGCCTTAGAATTTTTGGAGCATTATATCAGCATCAATATATATTTATATATTCTAGTTGCTATTCTCTCTTAGACATCACAATTTTCTAGGTTCATGTATTTCATGTATTAACAACATTTTAGATCTAGGTGTATGCTTTCATGAGAGGCTTATTTAGCCAACTTGAGTGATATTTTCCTCAAGATCTTGTACCTATTTTGCTGTTATAATCATAATGGAATGATCCACTATTGTCTCATGCTTTGATCTATTATATTTCTGCATATTTCCAGTTTTATCCATTCTGCTCCTGCTTTTCCCATTTGGGAATATTACAGTGGTATCAGAGAAAAATCTTCGCTCAGCCTATGAAGACATTGCATCAATGTTATCAGAAGAGGAAGAATCTTCTTACAGAAAGAGAAATCTTACAAAAGAGACAAGGGAAAGTCTCCATTATTTGGAGAAATGGAGGGAAAGAAGTTTTCAAAACTTCTTCTCCAAGCTATGCATGAGCTTAAAAGAGAAATCAAGGGAATGAGGAGGGAAAGACATGAAGATCCCTCTAAAAGATTTGTACATGAAGAAATATCTGGTTCTTCATATTATGGGTGTGAGAATTCAGCCAGACAATCAAATCTACAATGTTATACTATGCCTACATTCATAGAAAGAGATATGGAGGAAGGAGATGTACCAAAGGAGGAGACTCTTGGTGACTATCTTCAAGAGTATGAATCTCAATCTCAGAGGTTCAAAGATCATCTAAACTCCCAAGGGTTTTGCAATATCAAGGAGGATAGAAGGCCTATAAATCACAATAGAAGAAAGAGGTGCAAGCAACATGATGTGCTAGTATATTCTTTCTATCTACTTTTGATGGGTCACCTAAATGTTAAGCTAGGGCTTGGGTGAAGGAGCTAAACACCTATTTGCAGCAACACCAAGTTTCAGAAGATGAAGCCATTAGAGTAGCAGCGTTGCATCTTGAAGGTAAGGCTTATGCCTGGTGGTTTTATGAAACTTCTTCGTTGAAGCATGTAAATGTATCTACTTATGAAAATTTCACTAAGAGGTTAGTGAAAAGATTTGATGCAAAACCTTCTAAAACATCCTTGGTTTAGCTAGCCAAGCCTAAACAAACAAAACCTTTGCATGAGTTGGAAGGATCTATAGACCCAACTCCACTCCAAAATTCTATTGAGGGGTTTAAAAACTTGCAGAATACCTTGCTAGAGGCAAGATCCTTACTTCAAGAAGGGCTCTCTTCTGAAAATGAAGACATGGAGATATCTTTTCCAAAAGAATATCAAAACAAAGAACCTCATAATGATGATGAGGTAACCTCCATTCATGATGAAGGGGAAGAGCCAGCTGTAGGTAGCAGCACTATCACATCAAGAGCAGATCTAATACCTCATGAAGAGGAAGATGAAGAAATTTATCAAATAAGAGGAGCTCTTGTATCCTTGCAAGAAGTTCCAAAAAATCTCATATGTGGAGATCAAGGCACAATGCATGAGCAATATGTGCCATCATTGATAGATTCTGAGACGTTGCATATGAAAGGAGAAGGTAGGGAGGATGACCAACATCATATGATTAGGAGTACACACCCCTATCTATTTCAAAAGGTTGATGCACAAAATAGGCATACTAATTTGCGCAGTGAGGGAAAGGACAAAGCAGTCCACTCATATATGTAGTCTACTCTTAATATTGATGTCTCACTACGTGGAGGCATTCCACCAGGGAGACCCCCTGATTGGAAAATGAGCAAAGAGTTATCTCAACATGGTGAAAAATTGATATATTTTTCCCATGAAGGAGCATTAGGAGGTCATGATACAACACTGAAAGTCTTGGGTAGACTCAAGGAGGAGGGAAACAATCTCCCATCATCATCATTACCCACTCTCATTTCAGATCTTGCGCTAAAGGAGCAGCAGAGGGAGGATAACAACATTCCATTATTTGACTTTGGCATGGGAGGTTTCAAAGAGGAGGACAACCATATGACTGATCCAGGTGGATATTGGTGGCCACCCACCTATTCCATTTGGACCTGCACCATCAATTCTTGCAAATTTTCACTTTCAGCACAACTTACTATTTTTAGCAAGTTCTTGGGTCCTGCACTCCTAAAGCCATTTTGGGGCCTTAACGACCCAGGTGGACATTGGTGCCCACCCACCTATTCCATTTGAACCCCCACCATCAGTTCTTTTATTTTTTAAGTTGCAGCACAACTTACTATTTTTAGCAGTTTTTTCGAGTCCTGAGCTTCTAGAGCCGTTTTGAGGCCCTAAACGACGTTTTTTGGGAAAACTGATAGAAACATGGGTCCATGGATTGATGTTGCTCACATCAAAAATTTTACTCCTGGGATAGATCATCCTAACGAGGTATGATAAGCATCAAACGGAGATCGTATGCTGAAGTTATGTCCCCGGGAAGTTGAAACACCAATTTACCCAAACGGGGCCCATAGTTTTGGAATTTCATCTCCTACGGTTAGGTTTTTGGACGTTTAGAGTTCTCCATTGTTTCTAAATAATAAATAGGCCCTAGAGCCTCATTTTAACACAGTTCAAAGGTATTTAGCTACCACATATCTTCTCAGAGATTCGCTACCAGCACCCTAGCTATTTTATTTCCATCATGTCTGTAAGCATATTTTTGTTATTTGATATTAATGAAATGAAGCATTATTTCTGCTACATCTCTATGTTTATGGTTATTTATGTATTATGTTTCATTCCTACATAAATCCGGATCAATGACAGATTTTTTATATGATAGATCATTAGCGTTGTCACTATGGAGGATAGATCCATATTGGAAATCCCAGTTGTTGGTGGATTATTCCAAGGATTTTTTACATGCATGATACTTGATGGCCAGCTACATGAAGAGGGATATTCAGTCCAATATGAATTCATCTAATATCATGGTAGGATATTCTTATCTAGAGCTTCCAAGCTCAAGGAGAAGTTATTACAAAGAGCTCATGAAGATTTTCTCTTCAACCATACTTATTCCATGAGAGCCTACAACACTATCATGGAGAGCTACACTTGGGAAGGCTTTGAAGAGGAGCTATATCAGCATTTGAGAAGATGCATGGACCATGTGGATTTGGGAGAGATACATAACTCTATGGAGTTTTCACAGCCATCTCTTTCCCATTTTGGAATGAGAGGGGATTTATCTATGGACCACTCCATTTGTATGGGTAGAAATTTTGGTAAGGAACATGTTTATGCGCATGATATTTCACTTGATTATTATTTTCATTCCTTTACCATGTATATGCAGGCCATAGCTCCAAGGAGGAGCATTCTTCCATATAAAATTCATGGCCAACTTGGGGCCATAAACATTTCTGAACATGGGTACTCCTTAGGAGGATATAGGGAGATGATTTACCACTCTAGGTGCACTCCAAAGGCACCAAACATTTCTCACATTTTCAAAACATGTGAGAAGAATATGGAAGCAAGTATGTGGTGGGGAAACCACTCACCATATCACTATCTGATGTAGTTAGGAGATATAATGCACTGGTTCCACATGTGGGACTATGATCCACCTCCATTATTTCATTTGATTGTTTACATATCACTGGTTTTGATCCCATATCTTGATGATGATCTTATTATTGTTGGGGACATGATTGGAGGGATGACACATTGGTTGGATGTTTCCATTGGGAATGAAACTTCCCACATTTATTCATGCTTCAAGGGGAGCATGGGACATTATATGGCTGCTACCTTATATCACTTGTTTACTTATGAAGGGAGCCATATGATTGACTTATGTCTTTGAGAGGAGCCTCTCACATGGGAGGTGTTTTTCTATGAACTCGCATTCTAGAGGGCGATTCATTTTATATGGATGATAGCTTGGAGGATGGAGCTTCACATGGGGATGAAGGTTCCCTATATTTTTCAGATCTATCCTTGCAGTTGCTTGAGGACAAGCAACATTTGGGAGGGGAGGATTGTAATATTCCTAAATTGGCATGCAGTTAATTGGAATATTAAAATCTAATTTTTCTTTATTGTTTGATGAATAAGTGGGTAGGGAGACCCATAAATCTCTTTATTAGGAATAAAACCACTTCTCATGTGAAATTGGATCATCTTTTCAGCTTAATAAAGCACCCTAAGGTGTGAATAGAGGCTAAAACATGTGGACTGGGTCAACTTTGACCAAATCAACAATGCTGTCATGGAGGAGTGGACATTAATGAAGGATCAACACAGTTTTGGATGGAGACACATTGCAAGGAAGTAGTGTCATTAATGAATGGGGCTTAGGCTTTGGAAGCTCATATCTTATAAAAGGAAGAGGATGGAAGCCATATTATTCATCCTGGTATATTTTATATTTTGATATATGATCTGTTTAGACATATAGCTTTCTTCAGTTTTTTAGCTAAGATGGCATGTGTTGTTTCGCACAGGGTGTTCCTAATCGAGAATCCCACCTCTTTCCTTAAGAGGCCTCTTGTAAGAGTTTACACTATTTTTCCACATTCAGGCATTAGGCCAAGCTTCAGTTTCATGTACAACGCAGTTCTGTTTAGAGTTGGGTTATGTTGCAGGGGTGTGGTAGTGGAGGAGAGAAATCTCCATTTTCTGAGCTAGTTTCCCATTGGAGGGGTCACCCCTTCATCTGGAGGCTTGTAAGAAAGACTTCAGGGCTTCATTACATATCTTGGCACCAGGCCAAGTAGCAGACATTAGCTACAACGCGGTTTCCTGCAGAAACTGTGTTATTTTGGAGAGCAGCTGCAGCAATGGGTTTATTTCCCTATTTGGAGTGTTTGGGTTTCCTGTGTGGGGATCAACCCTTCATTTAGGAGATCTGTTGGAGGAGGATTGGCCATCTTGTTTATCAAATCAGTCATCTTCCATCAATGATTTATTTTCAGATATTATGTAGCCCTACGGTCAAATCTGCTATATTTTGTATAGTGTGTATTTCTGGAGAACTTTTTTGGGTTGTCCTGGAATCTTGTTTTGGAGCATGGATCTCTAGCCTTAGCATTTTTGGAGTATTATATTAGCCAAAATATATTTTTATATCTTCCAACTGTTATTCTCTCTTAGACAGCGTAGTTTTCTGGGTTCATGTATTTCATGTATTAAAAACATTTTAGATCTAGGTGTATGCTTTCATGAGAGGCTTATTTAGCCAACTTGAGTGATCTTTTCCTCAAGATCTTCTAACTATTTTGCTGTTATAATAATAATGGAATAGATCCACTTTTGTCTCTTGCTTTGATCTATTATATTTCTTCATATTTCCAGTTTTATGCATTCTATTCCTGCTTTTCCCATTTGGGAATATTACAGTGAAGGTAGTCTTATCCTGGTCTTCAGGGCTAATTTGAATCTGATTGTACCAACTGAACCCATCCAAGAAGGAAAAGAACTTCTTCCTTGCAAGGCCATCTAGGAGTTTGTCTATAAAGGCAAAGGGAAATGGCATTTCTTGGTGGCGTTGTTAAGTTCTTGATAATCAACACAAATTCGCCACTTCCCATTCTTCTTTGGGACTAGGACAAGAGGAGATACCCACTCACTGTTGGATATAGGATATATGAACCCTACATCCAAAAGTTTCTATAACTCTTCTTTGAATATGTCCTTTATAGTCGGGTTCATCCTTGTTTGGGGTTGTCTCATGGGCTTGCATCCTTCTTTGATGTAAATATGCTATCTGCATACTGAAGGATTCACCCCTTTCATGTCCTTGTAATCCCAAGCAAATGCATCTAGATTCTCTTTCAAAAGATGGCATAGATGCTTCTCTTCCTCATTCAAGAGGTTTGGGTTTATTTTTAGAGATCTGGATGGGAAAAAATAGATAGCCTTGGTGGTTTTAGAGGTTGACTCAATTAAGTGCACTTCCATCCAAGGTTGGCTTTCTAACTCTTTGACTAAGGTTTCGAGATGGATGTTAGTGGAGGACTGGTTTTGAATGGTATGGTCGATGAGTTCGTCTTCATCCAGTTGCCCCCCTCAAAGGATAACATATATGGTACACATAGGGGAAATTTTATATAATCTTCTTCATCCTCCAACCATATAGGTATATCATGATCAAAGGAAGGCTGGGCTAGGGGGTATAACACTAGCTGTTTAGAAAAAGGCCCATTTTTGATAGTCATGTTTCCGGCCCGACAGCTAATATAAGCATCTGCAGTGGCTAACCAAGGTCTCCATAAGATGAGAGAATAACCATTAAAATTTTTTTTTGGTTGCAGGACTAGGAATATGTAGGATACTCCCAAGAGTCAATGGTAACCATAACATCTTCAACAATTCCTTCCATAGTTACTCTAGGCCGATTTGCAAGTTGCAGAACTGTTGTGGTTTTCCTCAAATTCCCTTGGAGATTAAGTTTCAACATAGTTTCCTTGGTCATGAAATTGATGGCAACCCCTAGATCAATCAGAGTGTTGGGGAATATGACACCATCGAGGTGCACATCAACAATTGGACCAGCAGGGTCCAGGTACTTTGAAAAGATCACCCTTCCCAACATTAGGTCGAACAGTTTTCCTACCATATTGATGGTAGGGGTATCTCTCTTCTTTCTCCCAGGTCTCTTGAAGCGCTTTTCTTTGATGAGCCTATTGTATATAGGAACATCCTTAATGGCTTGGAGAAGTGGTATATTTACACACAAATTTTCCAATTCTCCCAGAAGTTCAATCTCCTCTCGGTGTGCTGACTAGGGTGGGTCAAGTGCTCGAGAAAAGGAGGTTATTGGATCTAAGTGTTACCTTCTTCCTTTTCCTCCTCAACCTCTACAGGTGGAGATGGAGGATGGTTATCTGGGATTACTCTTCCCGACCTGAGATTAACCTCCTGTATCTCCACAGAATAAGTTGGATAAAATGTTTCTCCACTGGGAGCCTATTGCGCTTGTCAGTTGCTTGGGTTAGGATTGGGTTGTGCAGGTATTTGAGGCAGCCTAGGTAGAGCAGCACGAGTAAGATGAGGTTGAGGTTTGGGTGGAGGCATTAGAGTAGTTGGTTGATTGTGTTGAGGCCTCCACCCTTGGGATGCATTGTTCCACTGAGGTTGTTGTGGACCATACTGGTGAAATGGTTGATTCACTGGCTGAGGATGATATGGAGGATTGTAAGGCCAAGTAGAGGTGTAGACCAGGATGGAGGAGTGTGGGTGTACCAAGGTTGCATGGATGCACTCTGATTGTTGTGATAGTAAGATTAAGGTGCACCTTGCATACCTTGTTGATATGACCGAGGGCCTTGAGGCCTTCTCTGGTTGATGAAACAAAGTTGCTCTAGCATTGCTTCCCCACCTTGATATACAACCTTCAGTCCAGATAAGGAAGGACACATGTATATGGCATGATTCTCCTCACAGAATAAGAAAACCTCCATGACCTTCAGTGGACATTCATTTCTTGGGTGCTTCCACATAGATCTAGTACAAAATATGGCTAGTGCTCTCTCTGCTTCCTCTTGCTTCCTTTTGACCTACATTGTGTCCATTTGCAAAGAAACGGTGTGAAACATGTCACTATTGAAGTCCTCTAGCATGTTTCAAATCTCATGTTTTATGGATGTGAAAGAGGAAGGGGTATTGGATGTGTTTTGGCCAGCTCTTCCTGTCTTCCTAAATGCCCTATAATGGTTTTGGAAGACAGTTTTGATTGTTTCATAAGGTAGTTGGTAGATAGCTCCTCCTTATAACATATTCAATGTTTCTATCATCTCTTCTCTGATCCCTCGAAGAAGTACAAGTTTAAGTGATGCATGATCAAGAGTACAATTAGCTCTCTTATAGTTTAATTGAAACCAATAGAAAATGTGATTTGCGATGAGTGAACTACGATAGCAGGAGTTTCGAGGAGAAAAGGTAGAGGTCAAAATTTTAATGGTTTTTATGAATAAAAAGGGTGTAGCAGCTGATAAGAAGAGAAAATAGAGGGAAATGAGGGCGTAATGGCAGTGCTCAGGTTTTGAAGATAGAGATGGAAAATGAAGTGGGGAGGCACCACGAAGCTGCTTTGGGGATTTAACACTAATTCCTGCAATCAACCCTGCTAACTTATGCACAAAGAAATAGAAAAATGTGTGAAAATACAGTACAAAAGGAAGGCTAAAAATGGTAACGAAACTCTACACTAATCTTAGAAACAGTGAAAAAAAATCAATTTTTGGGTCTGTGGTGTTAGCCACCTATAAAATTTGTTATATCAAATGGTGGCTAAATAATTTTTGGAGCCTTCAAGAAACAAGTTTTGTTGCTAAAAATGTTATCTCTTGAAGACTCATGAAGACATCATGCCCTCTATTTGATATTCACTACTGTTTCCCTTTCAAAATTCAAAAATTTTGCTATTTTCCATAGAGAAAAGACTGCTGCAAAGTCCCATTTATCCCCTCCTTCACTTAAAACTAACCTTCACTTTTACCCCTTATTCCCCATGGAATTCCTCTATTTTCCTTTTATTTCCCTTTCCCCTTCATAAAAATCCTTTTACAAGGTTTAAATCTCACTTTTGAACCTAGCCGAAACCCCCAAATCCATAAAAAACTCTGAAAAATTTCATAAAAAATAAGTTTTTGACCATGGATTTAAGCCCCTTTGGGCTAAATCTTAAACCACTTCCCCACATGTGCCCACTCCCTAGAACTAGGTGCTAACTCAGTTGGGCACTTATCGCATCGGAGATTTGTTAAATTGGTAGATTGAAAAGCCCACACCTTGTCCCGATGCCGATTGGCCCTTTCATACATAAGCCCTAGGCCTTTGCTTTTCATATAAACCAACAACCCCGCAATCGGGTGCTTAAAATTATGAATAAACCCTTTCTGACCATAATTTTCCTTTGTATTTCACGAAAAACCCGCTTTTCCTATGTTATAAAGAGTTCCGTCAGTGCATGTTTTAAACGAATCTCCACCATTGATCTAAAGCCAATCGACGATTGGCGAAATGTCTCATCGCATCAAAGATTTTTTCATCAGGCACAGTCAAAAGCCTTCCCCTTTTTGTTCCAATGCGATTACCCCTTTGTGTTAGACCCCCTAACCTTTTCCCCTCCATGTAACCCACACCCATAACCAAGCGTTAAGTCCAAGAGCACTAATCGCATCGAAGTTTCCATTCGATGTGTTTATTTCACCACCTCTGATTGGAGGTCCCCCGATCCATCCTCCACCATCGATATGATCTGCAGATCGATGGCCTAAAGCCAATCGCATCGGCACCATTCAGTTTCCTCCCCTGCCGATTATAATCCCCCGATTGGATCTGGACAGTCCACGTGTCCAGATCGGACAGCCCATATCAGTCCTCCCGACCTTGGCTTAAAATCATGTGCCCTGCTTCATAATGTTTTTCGGCCAATCTTAGCTCTTTATCTCTACAGATCAACGACCCATTTTAACCCTTTCTCCGCTTTGTCCATTTTTCCAGTTAACCTCAGATTTGATCTCCGTTGTTGATCCTGTATAATCTAACGGTTCATAATAATCCTGGTACGCCTGACCCTCTTGAGTCCTACCCATCCCAGATTAAATCTCTGTCGTCCATGTGTCCTGATCCAATGGCTCAGATTGAAAACACCCCACCTACTATGACCTACGCATCATATCAATATCGCGCTCTCTCCCCACCGTTAGATCTGAGACCCTAGATCTAACAATCGACGCGCATTTTCATGTAGATATAAGCACGAAGGTTAATTCCCCAAGAGCTATGCGATATGAGTGGTATTGAAATGCTATGTGTCGCCTTCTAACACATATCACATTCAAAAAGGTGAAACCACCTTTCTCCCTTTTTGCCGCGCGATACCACTGGTTTCTCCTCCCGAAACTGCTTTCCCTTCTTCCATTGTGTTTCATCGCGCAAAACCTCTGCCGTTGATCTTTGCAGATCAATAGCTCTGATTTGTTTTCACTTTACACTATCGCCCTCCGCCTTTTCCAAAGGGTTTTCAACGAGCAATCTCTGTCGTTGATCTCGTGGGCCGATCTCATCCGACGGCCCAGATCCTTTTCAAAAACCCCAAAAAATCATCCGGCCTTTTTTCACTGATGATTAAGGTTTTTAAGCCATTTTCATCGCATTTTTTGACCATTTCTCTATAAAGTGACCCCTTTGCTTTATTTTTCTCCCGACCATTGATATTTGCAAGACCAATGGCTCTAACTTAATTTTCTCCCACCATTTGATTCCAACCGTCTCCATTTGACCTCTGTGTTCAATCTCCACCGTTGGATGCTTTCATCCAATGTCCACGCTCTTAACCACGACCTCTGAAGCAGTTTACCCAACCACGCAGGATTTTATAACATTTTTGTGTGTTTTGTAGGTTTCAATGGTTTTTTCCATTATATTAAAGGAAAACCAAGGGTCGGAGATGACGATCCCCCATGCCTTTGTGCACAAAGAGAAATCATTCTACAGGGTTTAAAAATCACATTTCGTCAATGCATCATGAGCATTGATATCATTATGAAGCCCCAAGCCCCTGTGGCACTTGCACATCAACAAGGCACAACAAAGTTAAATAAATCAAAGAGTATCAGTGTGAAAGGACCCAACCACAGTAGAAATGAAGAATTGAAGGATTGAATCACAGTTTTGGTGGATTACGGCTAAGAACGACAATAAAAATCCTAATCCATTAAAATTAAACAAAGTTCAAGAACAAAAGACAGAGAATTAGGCCTAATTATGCCTAAACACACAGATTAGAAGCTAATTAGTCTTGATTAGGTCAAAATAATAATATTTATCAGATAGAGAAAGCCTCTACTACCACATCAGAGGCTAATTGATTCCTCTCAGCTACCAAAGCCACCTGTAGCCTCAAAGCATTCAACAGGGCCGAGTAATGACCAAAATAGAGCATATCTGCCCCAATACAATTGAATAGTTATTATGAATCAAAGAAACTAATATAAACTATCAGCAGAGTTATTTCAAACATGACACGAAACCTTAAAGTCAACAAAAGCTTCCCAGCAAGCTTAAAATTTATTGTAATTCAATTAATACAGAGAAATATCTGTAAACTTCTCCATTGAGCCCGTCAACGGTCGAGAAGCATTAACTGCATTAATTGAACTTAGAAGATCTTTTCTCTCTTCGACCTCCTCATTTTCCTATAAAATCTTCTTGAGGAGCTCATTGTAAAGGGTTGGTTGATCACTAGTTGTAATATTGAAACTCTCTGAAATAATACATAGTCTGTCGAAGTTGGAGAAGAAATTGAAGTCTTGGAAGCCCTTATGATGTTGTTGCTTGCTTGTTCTTGAGAAGGATCTATCACCGGATCCATGAGCTTGGCTGTTGGTGAAGTATTCTAAACTGTTTAATGTTTTCTCCTGTTTTCATTTTGTTCCATAATTTCTTACTACAGTAGGATGAAAGTTTTAGGCTAAGAAATGACTCTTGGAAGCACCTTAGACCTGTTTATCCTTCACTGTTTTATGTTTTCTTTTCCCGAGGTATTTTAGAGTCTTTAATCTCTCTCTTTAGTCCTCATGCTTGTTTATCTCTATAATAGTTCAAATAGTTGGTTTTAGCATGAGCCCCAAGAGATAGCTCAACTGGTCTGAGCCAAACGTGGGTCCTCTCCGTAATCAGGGAGGTCATGGGTTCGATTCTGAATTTGAGTCCCTTGGGGTCAGGTGCCCTAAAATAGCACCGACGGTTTATCGCGCATACCATCCAGATATTCTAGGGAAGTGCGCCCGGGTTCTCCGCGAGTTTATTCCTCGGAAAAAAAAAAAAAAAAGAAGAAGAAGAAGAAGAAGAAGAAGAAGAAAGTAAAAAAATAAAGTTGGTTTTAGCATGATTTATGGTTCTCCCTGCTTGTCTGCTGCCACTTAAAGGTTGTTATTGAAGTCTCCCTTCGAAGTATCTTTGTTTAGAGTAAGCCAAGGAGGTCTGTTTTGATCTTTCCCTTTGTCTTTGCTTGAACAGTTGTCTTAAAGGTCTTTATAGTTGTAATCATAGATGTGTTAGGTGTTCCCTCTTCTATGACTGCAATTATTAGTGAATCTTTTATGTTTTCTAAAGTAATTTGAAATAAAATCTTTAAGGAAATATGATGTTCCCCGAATCTTAGATTTCATTTTAAAAGTTGTTTTGAAGTCATTATTTTCTTAAAGAGGGGTTTATAGAATTCATGGTTAGCCCTGTCTATCAAATAACTCTTTATTGTTCAAAACATGTTTTCAAATTCCCTTTGTTGACGATTAAAACCTCTATTTTCTAAAACCATTAATGTCCATCTCATTCATAACTAAAGGATCCTTTGGCCAAGTTAGATTTTCCCTTTGATATCCCATATCCATTGATAAGTCTGTTATGACCTCTTCTTGACTCCATTACCCAATGAAACTGACATTTCCCCCTTCTAAGTATCTTTCCTAGACCTTTCATGTTTTTCTGTATCAATTCAACCAAACAAACAAACAAATAATTGCACTTAATAACTAGTCTAAAATCAATAATAAAAGCACACAAGATAAACCTTTGCAAAAAACAAATAACTTGAGAGATCCCTCTCTGAGAGCAGGAGGAATAGATCCTGTAACTCTAAAGATTGGTTCTGATGTTGCCTTGTCTTTTGATTTTCCAAGCTATCAAAACACAGGAGACCAACATAATGGCGATCACAGTGGGACACTGAGTAAAATATTTAAAACAAAACACTCCCTGTCTAGTATAACATAAGTAGCCTCCTTCAATCACTACCTAACCAAATGGTAATCATGATACGACTGATTTGAATCAGTGAAAAAACCAATTAAACCTTAGGATTCTCATAGAACCTTATCAAATCTTGAAGGAATCAGTTACCAAGCCATAAGAGTGAACTTTGTATGTTTAAACACCTTAGCTAAGTGTTAATTCAGATTCAGGACACTCTCATAACCCATAAGACTAAAAAAAAACTCAAAAAAACCCAAAAATATTTCAGTTTGGCTTAATAATAAACATGGTGGTGGAACCATCTAATATTTTACCTTCATAGAAGCTAAATAGTTTCCACTTGGCGACTCCACTAGCCCCAGTAGGCCTATTATTCATCTAGGTCTCCAGATCTCTTTAGGACTGTGTTAACCAGCCTTGAAGAAATTTAAGAAGCCTAGTCCCATACTAGATAAGACATCGTGAGAGGTAAAACTCCCAAAAACAGTCCCTAAAAACTTTAACCTCTCTAATTTTTGAAAAGAAGTCTGGCTTCACATAGGATCAACACTAGATCCCATCCAGACCCAAACCATCCTTTAATAGTTGACAATCTAGAGAGAATTTTGTGGCAGACCTCTAAGTCTGGAAAATCAGCTACTAATAGAAGCCTCTTAAGAACAAAATCTGTCCCTGAAAACCTTGTTGTCTTAGAGGATTCACACTTTGATTTACATCATACAAAGAACAGCTTTAGAACTAGATCTCAAGGTGATTTAAACCAAACTGATCTTCACTTTGCAGATTTGCAAAAAAGCTTTAGTAGAGAAGCCTCACCTTCCACTTCTCCCGATTCCCAGCTTCTTCATCACTTTAGCCTTTTCCATAAAAAATCTGCTCAAAACCAGTTTGCTGGCCCAAGTGTTTCTTCCACTCCAATTCATACATCCACTGTGCAAAACACTCCAGTTTAGCCCACTTTCACTCTTGTAAATCCACCCTTCTTTCCAGCCATGGCAACATGGTATGCCCCATTAGTGTTACCACAACCTCTGCTTCCCTTACCAAATGATTATCAATAAAAAATTCCTCATTTCACTGCAAAAGAGTCTACAACAACTCAACATCATGTAGATAGGATGGAAGATGCATTTGATTACATGGAGATAGAAGAAGAAACTATTAAGATGAGGATATTCACCCAAAGTTTAGGAGGAGATGTAAATAAGTGGTTTAAAAATTTACCTCCTCACAACATCAATGATCTCCCTGCTTTGCATCAAACACTCATCAACAAATGGGAAATGAAAAAGAACCCTCTCCAAATACTAGCAGAATATAGTAGTCTCAAAAGAAATCAAGGGGAGAGTGTTCATGACTACTCCACTAGGTTTAATAGTGTTTACAATGCTCTTCCACCTCACATGAAACCTCCCCAAGGCATGGTCTTAGTAAGATACCCTGAAGGATTTGATGTTGAAATGGCTTATCGACTGAGGGAGAGAGATTACTTAACATTAGAAGACATGCAAAAGGGAGCTGTGAGCATAGAAGCAAATATAATTGAGAAAAGAAATAGGTTGAGATCAGAGAAAAGGGTAACTTATAAAGATGACATTGCACCCTCAACCTCAACTTTTGACACTAAAATTGACAACCTAGTGAAGGTGATGGAGAGGATGCTCGAAAGGTTCAACTTAAATGATAGAGTGCCACCAAGACAATCTCAAAACAACCAAAATAGAATCATAAATCATAATTATAGAAGAGAAAACAATCAAGATAAGCAAAAAGAAAGTGACCAATAGATTAGACCTCCCTTCCAACAAAACTATGTAGATCAATATGAGGAAGATAGGGAGATTGAAAGGTTGGGAGAATGCCATGTGAAATTGATTAGATCAGACAGTGGGGATGATGTCTTCCTCACTAAAGAAGAACAAGGTTTCTTCTCCTCTGATCAAAATACAAACGCCTATGAAGATTCGGATGATTATAGATTGGGTTTTGAAAATGAAATCATGGAGGTGCACAAACAATATGATCTTAGGAGCAAAGGGAACATAGATGAATCAAAGGATAAAAACACTAGTACTGCTGTCAAGAAAAACACAGAAAATCAGTCTAAGAAGACAACAGAGAAAACCAACATTTTGGCTAGGAAACTAGATTCGAATAAAGGGAAAAGTAGCCAGCCAAATGTTGAACAAAGTACCCCTAGCACTTCAGCTAGTGGTCCTAACAAAAATGTCCCAATTACCAGTCCAAACAAAGTTTAGCAAATCAAAATTTCTGAAAGGAATTCAACTGAAAAGACAAATGTAAATATGACCAAATCAATTGTTCCTTTCAGCCTTGAGGGAGAGATTGCAAAGATAAAAATTACCATCCCCCTAGCTGAACTAGTAACCCAAGAAGTGTACAAAAACCAAGTTTTAAAAGCTTTAAACTTAAGAAGTGATACTGATACCTTAAACTTGACAGATGACAAGCCTGAGTTGTTTTTTGGTCCAGAAGTTGAAGGAAAATACCAAGAAGGAACCATCCTTCATTTCTATGTTAGTTTGAACATACATGAGAAAATTTTACACAATGCCATGTTAGATTCTGGAGCTTCACACAATATAATGCCCAAGGTAGTAATGGAAAGCTTAGGCTTAGAAATTACTAAACCATACAAATATTTTCATTCCTTTGACTCAAGCAGAGTCAAATTATTGGGTTTAATCAAGGATTTATGTGTTAACTTATCTCAGATCCCTGCAAAGAGTCTAGTAATGGACATAGTTGTAGCTGACATTCCCCCTAAGTATGGCATGCTCTTGTCAAGATCATGGGGAGCCAAACTTCAGGGAAGCCTTCAAATGGACATGTCTTATGCCACCATCCCTGTTTTTAACCAAAACAGGAGATTATACAGGGAATCTCACATGAACTATATGGTGAGCAACATAGATAAACCATAAAACTCTCCAATCTATTCTATTCAATCAAGTTTAGATTCCTTTATCTTGTACAATGAAGATGAAATCACTCAACCAGATAAAGAAAACATAGACCCCATCAGTTTATCAGAACAATCAAAGCTTCCCTCAAATCAGATTCAAAACTTTGATTTCGACATACCAATATCGGAAACCAGCCATAAAGAAAAATGTTTGTATATTGAACAAATCCCAGAAGTTGAAATGACATATTCTGCTCATATAAATCATTGTGAGAATCCTTTTGAAGCGGAATTAATTGACAATGCAGACCAGGAAGAATTGGAAGTTTTACAGTGCAAGAGTGAAACAATTCCAAGAGGTCTCACACCTTTAGAACACCTTTTTGACTTTAACGATGTAGCCAAAGAACCAAGAATGGAGCCTGTGGAAATAGATGTAGAATAACATAACATAGACAGCCTAGAAGAACCCAAGATGATTAAACTCTCCAGCACCCTCCTAGCTCACATAAAATTACAATACATAGAGCTTTTCAAGGAGTTTAAAGATGTTTTTTCTTGGGGATACAAAGATCTGAAATCTTATGATACCAGTATCATTCAGCACAAGATTCCTTTGAAGGAAAATCAAAAGCCTTTTAAATAAAAACTAAGGAGAATAAACCCTATGTTATTACCTTTAGTTAAGGCAGAAATTGAAAAGATGCATGATGTTGTGATCATAGTACCAATTAGATATTCAGAATGGGTATCAAACTTAGTTTCTGTTAAGAAGAGACAGGGGAGATCAGGCTTTGTATTGATTTCAGAAATTTAAATAGATCCTCCCTAAAAGAAAACTACCCCTTGCCCAAGATGGACCACATACTTCAAAGATTAGTTGGGTCAAAAAGGATTTCACTCTTAGATGGGTTCTCGGGTTACAACCAGGTGTTAGTGCTCCCAAGTGATTAAATCAAAACTGCTTTTACCACAACTTGGGGCACCTTTATGTATGTAAAAATGCCTTTCGGATTGATGAATGCAGGGGCCACCTTCCAAAGGGCCATGGACATAGCCTTCTCTGAAAATATTGGCTATTTCATTATCAATTACCTTTATGACATAACCGTTTTCTCAAAAACTGATGAAGAACATTTGATTCATTTGAGAAAAGTTTTTGAGAAGTGTAGGAAATTTGGCTTATATTTGAATCCCAAGAAGACACTTTTTGGTCTCCAAGAAGGTAAACTTCTTGGCCATATAATTTTAGAAGAGGGAATCAAAATAGACCCTACAAGGATAGATTGCATATTACAAATCAACCATCTAAGAAGCCTCAAAGAGTTACAATCTTTCATTGGAAAGATCAATTTTTTGAGGAGGTTTATCCCCAACTTTGCTGAGCTATTAAAAAACATTACAAAAATGCTCAAGAAAGATGTAGGTGTAAAATGGACTTTACTAGCTAAACAATCATTCGAAATGGTCAAACAATCTCTTACTCAAACACCAATCTTGATCATTCCAGATTTCACCAAAGACTTTTATATCTTTTCTTTCGCATATGAGCATACAATAGCTACAGTGTTACTTCAAAAGAATGACTTGGGGCAAGAATAACCAATATCCTTCTTTAGTAAGGCCTTAAGACCTCTCAAGTATAACATCATGGGGAAGCAAGCCTTAGCATTAGTGAAAGCATTAATAGACTTTAGGGTCTATATTTTACACTCTCACATAATTTCTTTTGTTCCACATACTGTTGTCAAGGACATTCTAAGTCAAGACCCTGATGGTAAAAGGGGAAAATGGGTTGCAAATATTCTCGAATATGACTTAGAAATCAGGCCCACCAAATTAGTTAAAGGGCAAGGATTAGAAAAACTTTGGCTGAGTCTAACTTCCAAGCACTTGATATAAACATGGTATATGTGTTGGAAGAAATAAAAGAATCTACTTCTCCTTTCATTGAAGATACATTTCTAAATTCTCCTTGGTATGCTGACATTATTTATGTGCTTTTGTATTTGAATGCCCCTCCTTCTTTGTCTAAAACTAAAGCTAGATTTTCAAAACAAAAGGCTTTGAGTTATTGCATCTTAGATGGGGTATTATATTGGAAAAATGTTGTTGGAATTTTTCCTAAATGTTTACTTGAAGATGATGCAGGAAATATCATGCATGAGTTGCATGAGGGAGAATGTGGAGGACACCTCTACTGGAAGGCCACAACAAACAAAATTCTTAGATCTGGTCACTATTAGCCTACCCTTTTCCCAGACACTCAGAAGTTAGTCATGTCTTGCCATAAGTGTCAAATTTTTTATGGCAAAAGAAAATTCCTTCCCTTACCATTACATCCTATCATAGTTGAGGCACCTTTTCAACAGTGGGGTTTAGACTTCATTGGAGAAATTCACCCATATTCCTCAGCCCAACATAAGTGGATCCTCACAGCCACTGACTTCTTTACCAAGTGGATAGAAGCTATACCCTTTAGAAATGCTAATGACTCTATCATTATCAAGTTGCTTGAAACAAATATCCTATCCAGATTTGGTTGTCCCAGAAAAATCATAACAAATAATGTTGTTGCTTTTAAATCTAAGAAAATGGTTGATTTATGTTACAAATAACACATAACCTTGGGCCATTCTACTACCTATTATCCCCAAGGAAATGGATTAGCTGAATCTTCCAATAAGAGCCTCATCAATATCATTAAAAAGCTATTGGAGCAGAATCATAAATCATGGCACAGTAAACTGGTTCATGCCTTATGGGATCATATATTAACTACAAAGAAGTCAATAAATATGTCCCCATATCAGCTGGTCTATGGCATGGATGCAGTCTTTCCTACTTCATTAGGAGTTCCAGTCATGAAACTCCTTCAAGAAGTGTAGATCGAAGAGAATGATATGCAAAGAAGAATCAACCAAACAATTCATTTACAATAGACTAGAGAAGAAGTCTATGTAAGAACATAGTTATTCCAAGAGAATATCAAGAAACTCTTTGACAAAAGGACTATGGCAAACAATTTCCAAGTTGGAAATGTTGTTCTTAAATGGGATTCAAGAATAGAAGAGAATGGAAAACATGGAAAGTTTGAGAACTTGTGGAAAGGGCCCTATATTATTCATGTTGCGAGGGGTCACAATGCATTTTTCTTAAATGAATTGAATGGAGAAGATCTGTATGGGGGTCCTGTCAATGGCAGGATGCTAAAGCATTACTTCTGCCAAGAGTCATGAGTTTCAAAGAATTTTTTTATCATTATAAATATCATAGTCTGAACATTGCATTCAAAGTTAGAAAAATAAAAAATACAAAAACAACAAAAAGAGAAAAGAGGGCATATTGTAAAACAAGAAAGGTATAGCTTCATACCTAAAAAATAAAAAAAAATAAAATAAAAATAAATAAATAAATAAATAAAGTCTGAAAGTGTGCAAGATCAAATGCCACTCCTGAAAAACACACTTCTAATTAGTAATATTGCTTAATCATGACTAATTAGTTTTAAATTTACTACTGATAGGTTAGTGAATTCGATTTTCCAAATAGCTTAATCTTGGCTTATCAGTTAGGAAGATTAGGATAGAAATTAAAGGTTCAAGCATGCTCAAAATCTGAACCTAGGTTTTCAAATGAAGAATGACTCAAATCTATTTAAAATTCTGAGTAAAAGACAGAGTTAACTGGTTCTAATCAGCTCAAAATCCGAACCAGATAACAATAAAAAATAGCTCGAATAAACTCAAAAACAGAGTTGTAGAAAAGAGAAGGTCGTGCTGAGAAACTTTCAGATCTTAAGCCTTCCATTTTGATTTAATTTTCTGTCAAATAATATCTATGTGCAACTTTTTTTTCATGCCATGGATCAGCTACAAGTTAGACTATTTAAACCTAACTTGTATGTTTTTAAAATTTTTGTTTTAGAAATTAGAGAATAAAATCTGTTAGACTATTTAATCCTAACAGATTAGTAGACTAGGTAGAGAAGTATATGAACTCAACTGTTTAATCTAAGTTCATGGAGAAATAAGGAGTAGAAATAGATTATATTTTTTGCATTGAAAAATAATAAAATGTTGTAAGAGAGTTTGCCAATCCAAGTGCACTCTAAAAGAAGAAAAAATGTTAGATCAGTGGGATTGGGTAGGTAGAAAGCTTGTGTTGATGAAGATCCATTGTTTTTCATGGCTACTAACATTTTCAGAGCAAAAGAAGATCATCCAAGTAAAGAAAGTTGTAGCCCAATGGATGAGGCATTGATTAGCTCCCAGAGAATGCAAGTCTAAAGTTCTTGATGCCTTCAAGAAGGCACCATCCCCAAGTGGAGCCACTGTTAGCCACCTATAAAATTTGTTATATCAAATGGTGGCTAAATCATTTTTGGAGCCTTCAAGAAACAAGTTTTATTGCTAAAAATGTTATCTCTTGAAGACTCATGAAGACATCATGAAGACATCATGCCCTCTGTTTGATCTTCACTACTGTTTCCCTTTCAAAATTCAGAAATTTTGCTATTTTCCATAGAGAAAACACTGTTGCAAAGTCCCATTCCCCCCCCCCTTCACTTAATACTAACCTTCACTTTTACCCCTTATTCCCCATGGAATTCCTCTATTTTCCGTTTATTTCCCTTTCCCCTTCATAAAAATTCTTTTACAAGGTTTAAAACTCACTTTTGAACCTTGCGGAAACCCCCAAATCCATAAAAAACTCTAAAAAATTTCATAAAAAATAAGTTTTTGACCATGGATTTAAGCCCTTTTGGGCTTAATCTTAAACCACTTCCCCACATGTGCCCACGCCTTAAAACCAGGCGCTAACCCAGTCGGGCACTTATCACATCGGATATTTGTTAAATGGATGTTGATTGGCCCTTTCATACATAAGCCCTAGGCCTTTGCTTTTCGTATAAACCAACAACCCCGCAATTGGGCACTTAAACTTATGAATAAACCCTTCCCGACCATAATTTTCCTTTGTATTTCACGAAAAACCTACTTTTCCCATGTTATAAAGAGTTCTGCCGGTGCATGTTTTAAACGAATCTCCACTGTTGATCTAAAGCCGATCGACAATCGACGCAATGTCTCATCACATTGGAGATTTTTTCATCGAGCACAGTCAAAAGCCTTCCCCTTTTCATTCCGATGCGCTTACCCCCTTTGTGTTAGACCCCCTAACCTTTTCCCCTCCATGTAACCCACACCCATAACCAAGCGCTAAGTCCAAGAGCGCTAATCGCATCGGACTTTCCATTCGATGCGCTTATTTCACCACCTCCGATTGGCGGTCCCCCGATCCATCCTCCACCGTCGATCTGATCTGCAGATCGACGGCCCAAAGAAAATCGCATCGGCACCATTTAGTTTTCCCCCCCGCCAATTACAATCCCCTGATTGGATCTAGACCATCCACGTGTCTAGATCGGACGGCCCATATCAGTCCTCCTGACTTTGGCTTAAAATCATGTGCCCCGCTTCATAATGTTGTTCAGCCAATCTTAGCCATTGATCTTTGCAGATCAATGGACCATTTTAACCCTTTCTCTTCTTTGTCCATTTTTCCATTTAACCCTAGATTTGATCTCCGCCATTGATCCTGTATAATCTAACGGTTCATAATAATCCCGATAGGCCCGACCCTCTTGGGTCCTACCCATCCCAGATTAAATCTCTGCCATCCACATGTCCTGATCCAACGACTCAGATTGAAACCACCCCGCCTGCTATGACCCGCGCATCATATCAATATTGCGCTCTCTCCCCACCGTTAGATCTGAGACCCTAGATCTAATGGTCAACGTGCGTTTTTGCGTAAATATAAGCGCGAAGGTTAATTCCCCAAGAGCTACGCGATATGGGTGGTATTGAAATGCTACGTGTCACCTTCTAACGCAGATCGCGTTCAAAAAGGTGAAACCACCTTTCTCTCTTTTTGTCATGCGATACCACTGGTTTCTCCTCCCAAAACCGCTTTCCCTTTTTCCATTGTGTTTCATCAAGCGAAACCTCTGTCGTTTATCTCTACAGATCAACGACTCCGATTTGTTCTCGCTTTACACTATCGCCCTCCACCTTTTCCAAAGGGTTTTCAACGAGCAATCTCCGTTGTTGATCTCATGGGCCGATCTCATCCGACGGCCCAGATCCTTTTCGGAAACCCCAAAAAATCATTTGGCCTTTTTCACTGATGATTAAGGTTTTTAAGCCATTTTCATCGCATTTTTTGACCATTTCTCTAAAAACTGACTCCTTTTCTTTATTTTTCTCCCAACCGTTGATCTTTGCAAGATCAATGGCTCTAACTTAATTTTCTCCCACCATTTGATTCCAACCGCCTCCATTTGACCTCTGCATTCAATCTCCATCCTTGGATGCTTTCATCCAACGGCCATGCTCTTAACCACAACCTCTGAAGCAGTTTACCCAACCACGCAGGATTTTATAACATTTTTGTGTGTTTTACAGGTTTCAATGGTTTTTTCCATTATATTAAAGGAAAACCAAGGGTCGGGGATGACGATCCCCCACGCCTTTGTGCGTAAAGAGAAATCATTCCACCGGGTTTAAAAATCACGTTTCGTCAATGCATCATGAGCATTGATATCATTGTGAAGCCCCTGCGACACCTGCACATCAACAAGACATAGAAAAGTTAAATAAATCAAAGAGTATCAGTGTGAAAGGACCCAACCACAGCAGAAATCAAGAATTGAAGGATTGACTCATAGTTTTGGTGGATTACAGCTAAGAACGACAATAAAAAGCCTAATCCACTAAATTAAACACAGTTCAAGAACAGAAGACAGAGAATTAGACCTAATTATGCCTAAACACACAGATCAAAAGCTAATTAGTCTTGATTAGGTCAAAATAATAATATCTATCAGACAGAGAAAGCCTCCACTGCTACATCAGAGGTTAATTGATTCCTCTCAGCTACCAAAGCCACCTGTAGCCTCAAAGCATTCAACAGGGCCAAGTAATGACTAGGACAGAGCATATTTGCCCCAATACAACTGAATAGTTATTACGAATCAAATAAACTAATATAAACTATCAGCAAAGTTATTTCAAACATGATACAGAGCCTTAAAGTCAACAAAAGCTTCCCAGAAAGCTTAAAATTTATTGTAAATTAATTAATACAGAGAAATATCTGTAAACTTCTCCATTGAGCCCCTCAAAGGATGAGAAGCATTAACTACATTAATTGAACTTAGAAGATCTTTTCTCTCTTCGACCTCCTCATTTTCCTATAAAATCTTCTTGAGGAGCTCATTGTAAAGGGTTGGTTGATCACTAGTTGTAATATTGAAACTCTCTGAAATAATACATAGTCTGTTGAAGTTGAAGAAGAAATTGAAGTCTTGGAAGCCCTGATGATGTTGTTGCTTGCTTGCTCTTGAGAAAGCTCTATCACTGGATCCATGAGCTTGGCTGTTGGTGAAATATTTTGAACTGTTTAATGTTTTCTCTTGTTTTAATTTTGTTCCATATTTTTTTACTACAGTAGGATGAAAGTTTTAGGCTAAGAAATGACTCCTGGAAGCACCTTAGACCTGTTTATTCTTCATTGTTTTATGTTTTCTTCTCCTGAGGTATTTTAGAGTCTTTAGTCTCTCTCTTTAGTCCTCATGCTTGTTTATTTATATAATAGTTCGAATAGTTGGTTTCAGCATGATTTATGGTTCTTCCTGCTTGTTTTTTGTCACTTAAAGGTTGTTATTGAAGTCTCCCTTTGAAGTATCTTTGTTTAGAGTAAGCCAAGGAGGTCTGTTTTGATCTTTCCCTTTGTCTTTGCTTGAACAGTTGTCTTAAAGGTCTTTAGAGTTGTAATAATAGATGTGTTAGGTGTTCCCTCTTCTATGACTACAATTATCAATGAATCTTTTATGTTTTCTAAAGTCATTTGAAATAAAATATTTGAGGAAATAGAGTGTTCCCTGAATCTTAGATTTCATTTTAAAAGTTGTTTTGAAGTCATTATTTGCTTAAAGAAGGGTTTATAGAATTCATGGTTAGCCCTGTCTATCAAATAACTCTTTATTGTTCAAAACATGTTTTCAAATTCCCTTTGTTGACAATTAAAACCTCTCTTTTCTAAAACCATTAATGTCCATCTCATTCATAACTAAAGGATCCTTTGGCCAAGTTAGATTTTCCCTTTGATATCCCATATCCATTTGTTATGACCTCTTCTTGACTCCATTACCCAATGAAACTGACATTTCCCCCTTCTATCTATCTTTCCTAGAGCTTCCATGTTCTGCTGTATCAATTCAACCAAACAAACAAACAAACAATTGCACTTAATAACTAGTCTAAAACCAATAATCAAAGCACACAAGATAAACCTTTGCAAAAAACAAATAATTTGAGAGATCCCTCTCTGAGAGCAGGAGGACTAGATCCTATAACTCTAAAGATTGGTTTTGATGTTGCCTTGTCTTTTGATTTGCCAAACTATCAAAACACGGGAGACCAACATGTGGGAAGGTTCACCCTCCTCGAGCTATATTGACAAAGATGAGAAGGGAGCTCTTGATCCACAACTTTTAGATTTTTATCCTCTATTATATTACTCATAAGCAAATGAAACCTACAACAGCACACTGAAAGAAAAAACTAAGCAGCGATGAAACTATAAGAAGCAGAACTGACTGAATGGAGGAAAGCAAAGAAAAAGTACAATAGAGAGGCTGAGGCACATGGATTGGGCCCTAACCCACATGCCTATCTCTCTGAAACTTAAATTAGTAAAATGAAATCAGTCTGCTCATTTCATGAAAGAATAGTCTCGTACATTTCTGAAAGTTTAATCACTAAGTACAATAATCAAAAGCTCAATAGCTTGCAACAAATTTCGCAATAGAATTGAATCTTTCCTAGCTCTAGCTCTGCTCTATTTATTATATAGGGCATCTACCAACAACTACCTTGAAAATAGTGATTGAGTCCACTTGACTCCAAGTAAACATAGATTGAGTGCACTTTGGTCTTTGAGTTTCTCAGATGCCCCTGGAATTCGAATTGTTGGAGAGAATACTTGGGGATCCTTTGGATGACTTCGAGAGTTAAGGAGGGTGGAAAATCCTCTGATAATTTCTCCTTACTGTCTCCTTCAATTATTTATGAAAAATCTTCAAAACTAATGCCAATTACTTGTTGATCAACGATTGTCATTGATGTCAACCCAAGCAGCACCAAGGGCTAACCCAATATTGAATGGGAAGTTTTACCTACAAAATTAATATATTCTAGGTCAATAATGATTTTGATGGTTTCTACTTGTCGAGATGTTTCTGTTGATATATGGCACGCCGTGTAATTCTTCACGGTTTGAGAGATATTCATGTTTGAAGTTTGTACCCCAGTTAGTGGGCTAAAACCCCATGGGGTTGGGGCATGGGTCATTTAAAAGTCATAATTAATATTTTTCAAGCTCCTAAAATCCCTCCCACGTTCACTTGTTGAATTCCCTCTCAACTTAAGCATTCATATATATTGTGATCTTCATTTCCTCCTTAGGCAAGGGATTCAGCCATCTAAAACAAGTCATCGTGGAATTTTCGCTCTAACATTTTTTCTACAAAGGCTCAGAAGATGAAAGTTTTATGAAGAGAATCCGAAATCCTGAGGAAGCTGCAACAAAAATTTCAGATCAATCTGAGCAATATTTTTGGAGATATGATCTATGGAAGTAAGGGTTTTTGCAGGCTCCTGAAATTCATCTCAAAGAAGTGACCTTGGTAAAATCGTTATAACTCTCTCTCTGAGTATCGGATTGGAATTCTGTAAAAGGTGGTAGATAGTGCACATTATTTATTTGTCTCTCTATCAATTTTAGAGGAACATGAAGAAACAGTGACACGTGGTATTCCATACAAGTACGCTCTGTTGAAACAATCCATAATTAGGGTAGTGTGAGAAATTGGGTATAACTCTCTCTTGACGAATCCAAATTGGGTCAGACCTATGGCATTGGAAAGATGACTTAGAGGAATACTACATGACCGAAAATAAGATATTGAAGATCTGAAATAACAGAGACATGCCAGATTCAATATCGAGCTCCTAGAAGGCAAAAAAAAGCTAGATCATGTGTTGTCAAGGGTTGCAAAGGACCAGACTTTCTACAGCAGAAAATCAAAGCAAGGTGTAGCAGCAGAGGGTAGCATGACAAGAGCAGTATCCAAGGTGAATAATAGCAGCAAGAAGTTCATCATATGAAGTCTTCAAGTGGGCAGCATTGCATACAATCATTGTAAAGGTATCATTGTACCTAGTCATTGTAAATACATTATTGTACAAATTGTACTAGTATCTATCTGCCAAGGTTTGAAGAGGCAGCGTTGGGAGGTCTAGGATCATCATTAGGTGTTTGTGTCAAATCTGGGGTTACGTTCTAGTATATCTTCTTCTTCTACATCATTCTATATCATTGTAAAGTGGACCATTTTCCCTAGTACAAGAGTCCATTCATTTTTTTATTCTTCTATAGGGTGGTAGGGTGGTGCTAGGGTGAGTTATAGCTCATTGGGTGTTGGGGCATCTATTCAGTTGAATACTAAAGAATCTCGGGTGTTGGAGCATCCATCCAGTGGGAGCTGGAGAAGAATGATTTTCTAGATTCTAGGAAGTTGGAGCTTTATTTTCAATTGGAGTTGAAAAGAATTATTAGAAAAACATTAGGTGGTTTTTGTCCCAGAGTGGGTTTCCACCTTAAAAACTATGTGCGTTTGTGTTCCTCTTTTTTGCTACTATCATTGTACAAACACTGATAATAATTGAAGATTAACTAATGCTCTAATTGAAAGAAATACTGATTCACCCCCCTTCTTAGTATTTCCAACAATTGGTATCAGAGCATGGTTCCTTCAATAGCAGTTTAATAGCTGGAAGGAGGTCATGGAGCATACAAAGAATGGTGTAGCTCTATTCAATGAAAATAATTATGCACTTTGGAAAGGAATAATGGAGGTCTATCTCTTGGCGCAAGGTTACGAAGTATGGGACACTGTTCAAAATGGATTTACATCAACTGCGGATGAACAAGGTAAGAAGAATTTGGTAAATGATGCAAAAGCAAAGAATATTATTATCAGTGGACTTATTGAATCTGCTTATCATAAGGTGTTGGGTTGTAAAACTGTCAAAATTGTATGGGACAAGCTTGAGAATATATATGCAGGTGACTCAAATGTCAAGGAATTAAAGCTTCAAATCTATAGAGAAAAATTTGAGCAACTCAGAATTAAAGAAGATTTCAACATTGCTGCATACTTTCAATACATTGATGAAATAACCAATACTTTGGAAGGATTGGAAGAGTCAGTTGATGAGAAGACTATTATATGGAAAATTCTTAGAACGTTACCAGGGAGATTCAACCCAAAGGTATCGGTCTTAGAATACAGTGCAAATCTGGACAAACTTAGCAAAGAGGAATTATATGGAGTTCTCATAGCATATGAAATGAGACTTGATGAAGAAGAGGGTACTTTGCATCTAGAAACTGTGTTCGTTGCATGTAAGAAAACCAATAAGGATAAACAACCTTCAATTGAAAAGACATGCACTTGCAAGTGTGAAGAAAAGGGAGATGATGAAAAAGGTCTTTCGGATGAAGAATATACTTACTTCACGAGAAAACTACAAATTGGTAAGGGACAATTCAAAGGTAAAATTCCATTGATATGTTTCAGCTATAATGAGGTTGGGCATTTTGCAGAAAAATGTCCAAACAAAAGTAATGGCAACTCAAAAAGAAAGAAAGACTTTAAGAAATTCAACAAGCAAGGATCCAAAAGGAACTTTCTCTCTAAAGAAGATATCTCATCATCCAATGAAGACAATGATAGTGAAGAAGAAGCCAATGAGAGAGTGTTGTTTATGGCCAAGCACAATAAACCCAAGCACAATAAGCAAGAGGTATCAAACAACAAAGAAGAAGGATGGACCATAGACGAATTTTATGAGGAAGCAATCAAGCTTATAAAAGATCTCAAGGCAGAGAAGATCCATTCCAAAACTCTTGAAGAACGAGTTCAAGGTCTCAAAATTGAAGTTGAAGAACACAAATGCATTGAAGAGTCACTTCAAAAGAGGTTGGAAGAAAGCAACCAAGAAAGGGAAGAATTAGAAGCCGAAGTATTCTCGCTACGTGAGGAAGTGAAGAAAGGAAAAATTATCCAAAACTATGCCAATAGCTCAAGGGCATTAGAAGAACTCATCAACAATCAATGATCTTACAATGAAAAAACTGGCATCGGTTACAAAGAAGAAGAAGCAGGACCTTCTACAAAAAAATACAATGAACCTATGAGATATGACATGCATGTAGACTTCATTGGACAAGATTCGCAAGAACAACCTTGGAAGACAATTCCTCGACGAAAATTTCCATCTAGGTACCAACATATTTTTTATGGCTACTATTATTCATGTGGAAAATTTGGTCATAAAGCAGTAGAATGTTGCATGTACCCTAGGAACAAATACAATTCCAGGAGATCTGTCAAATATGAATCTCCCAGGGCTCAGCGAAATATCAATATATTTGAACATTTAAGAAATAATATTGAAAGTTACAAATGTCGAAACTTTGGACACATAGCCAAAGACTGCAGACTTGAAAATCCTCTAGAAGAAACTTTGAAGCCACAGAATGAACGAACATGGAAGAAGAAGAAGAATGATAATTGTGCTCTCGCTCTCAAGGCTCAAAAGAACAAAGATGTGTGGTATGTTGATAGTGGTTGCTCAACGCATATGACTGGAGATAGAAATAAATTTGTATCTTTGAAAGAGAAGAAGGATGGAACCGTGTCCTTTGGAAATGATGTATCTTCAAATGTTATAGGATCAGGTGCTATCACTCTCGGAAGAAAATATGTTCTAGCCAAGAATGTTCTATTGGTTGAAAACATGAATCACAATCTGCTTAGTGTTGGACAAATGTGTGATCAAGGACACACAATACTATTCAACTCCACGAAATGTGAAATCAGGAAAGGTGTGTATGGTGAAATTGTGGCTACAACAAGTCGAGCTCCAAACGACATATATGTTCTGGATGAAGCAACTAAAGCATGTCTAATAGCTAAAGAGGATGATACAATAATTGGTAGCAATGATGATCGACTAAATAATAATTTTGCTACAAAGGTGCAAAGTGATTTCGAGATGTATTTACTTGGTTGCAAATTGAGCATAGACGAATCATCTAAGGATGTGGATCAAAGGTTGTACAGATCTATGATTAGTAGTCTTCTATATGTAACAGCCTCCCGACCAGATGTTATGCAAGCAGTTGGACAAGTAACAAGATTCCAAGAAGCACCAAAAGAATCACATATTAAATATTCGCCAGAATTGGAATATCTTCACCAAATGCTTGGGATTCTCCCAAGTTCTCATTAGATTTTCCCTTTTTAGTATATAAAGGGGGAGTGGAAGTGTGTACAGGTCTGCAGGATGTTTGTGTGTCAGTGCGAGTGGAAGTGTGTACAGGTCTACAGGATGGTTGTGTTTCAGGGGGAGTTACCCTTTGCCATTGATGTCAAAGGGGGATAGAATGTTGTAGGAAGAGGTGTCATGATCGCGGGGGGAGTACTTATGTCGCCATCAATGCCAAAGGAGGAGATTTTTGATCAGCGGTTGTCATTGATGTCAACCCAAGCAGCACCAAGGGCTAACCCAATAATTAATGGGAAGTTTTACCTACGAAATTAATATATTCTAGGTGAATAATGCTTTTTATGGTTTCTACTTGTTGAGATGTTTCCGTTGATATATGGAACACCATGTAATTCTTCACGATTTGAGAGATATTCATGTTTGAAGTTTGTACCCCAGTTAGTGGGCTAAAACCCCATGGGGTTGGGGCATGGGTCATTGAAAATTCATAATTAATATTTTTCAAGCTCCTAAAATCCCTCCCACGTTCACTTTTTGAAGCCCCTCTCAACTTAGGCATTCATATATATTGTGATCTTCATTTCCTCCTTAGGCAAGGGATTCGGCCATCTGAAACAGGTCATCATGGAATTTTCGCTCTAACTCTTTTTCTATGAAGGCTACGAAGCTGAAATTTTTATGAGGCGAAGAAAAAATCCTAAGGAAGCTGTAGAAAATTTTTTAGATCAAGTTGCACAATATTTTTGGAGATATGATCTGTGGAAGTAAGAGTTTTTGCAAGCTCCTGAAATTCATCTCAAAGAAGTGACCTTGGTAAAATCGTCATAACTCTCTCTTTGAGTATCGGATTGGAATTCTATAAAAATTAGAAAATAGTGCATATTCTGTAGTTTCTCTCTATCAATTTTAGAGGCAAATGAAGAAACAGTGACATGTGGCATGCCGTACAAGTGCGCTCTGCTGAAACAATCCATAATTAGGGCAGCGTGAGAAATTGGGTATAAATCTCTCTTGAAGAATCCAAATTGGGTCAGACCTATGGAATTTGAAAGACGACTCAGAGGAATACTACAGGACCGAAAATCAGATATTGAATGTCTGAAATAACAGAGATACACCAAATTCAATATCGAGCTCCTAGAAGGCAAAAAAAAGCTAGATCATGTGTTGTCAAGGGTTGCAAAGGACCAGAATTTCTACGGCAGAAAAGAAAAGAAAGGTGTAGCAGAGGGTAGCATGACAAGAGAAACATCCAAGGTGCATAACAACAGCAAGAAATTCATCATATGAAGTCTTCAAGTGGGCAGCATTGCATACAATCATTGTACCTAGTCATTGTAAATACATTATTGTACAGATTTTACTAGTATCTATCTACCAAGGGTTGAAGAGGCAATGTTGGGAGGTCTAGGATCATCATTAGGTGTTTGTGTCAAAGTTGGGGTTATGGTCTAGTATATCTTCTTCTTCTACATCATCCTATATCATTGTAAAGTGGACCATTTTCCCTGGTACGGGAGTCCATTCATTTTTTTATTCTTCTATAGGGTGGTAGGGTGGTGCTAGGGTGAATTGTAGCTCATTGGGTGTTGGGGCATCCATTCAGTTGACTACTAAAGAATCTTGGGCGTTGGAGCATCCATCCAGTGGGAGCTGGAGAAGAATGCTTTTCTAGATTCTAGGAAGTTGGAGCTTTATTTTCAATTGGAGTTGAAAAGAATTATTAGAAAAGAATTAGGTGGTTTTTGTCCCGTAGTGGGTTTCCACCTTAAAAACTGTGTGCATTTGTGTTCCTCTTGTTTGCTGCTATCATTGTACAAACACTGATAATAATTGAAGATTAACTAATGCTCTAATTGAAAGAAATACTAATTCAGCCCCCCTCTCAGTATTTCCAACATTACTCATGATTTTCTACACTTAACCTCATATTAGGCACTCAGAGTATATTAACCTTAATCACCACCTATACTAGCATCATAAAACCAAATAAAAATAAAAATGTAAGAAAAAGAGATTTAAGAAGGAAAAAAGGTGACCATTAATCCCTCCAAATATAACTAATGATGGATGTTAGGTCCCTATATCACTAGTATAGTCCCTTATTATTGTTAGTGTAACCCCCTTATTTTTATTATTGAACCCTTGTAACCCCCATTTTGTTATTATTGTGCCCTTAAATTATTATTGTTAGGTCGGCTAGGATTACATTGTGGCCCACTAGGATTACATTATGGCCCCATGGACTCCTATATATAGAAAGGAAGTTTTGTAAATTGTATCATCCAAGAATTGTTCATTTATGTAATGTATTGGAGGTTTCCCCCTCGAAGTGGCTCATTTCTAAGACGTTGATATCTCTTTTCTTCTATTTTTGGAGCTGGTTACACAACATTTGGTATCAGAGCTTTGGATTCTAGGGTTTCGCTGCTCCAAACAGGTCATCGTGGCATTTTCGCTATAACTTTTTTTCTACGAAGCTTCAGAAGCTGAAATTTTTAGGGTGTGAAGCTGAAATCTTGAGGAAGGTTTTCTAAAAATTTCAGATCTTGGTTCGCAATATTTGAGGAGATATCATCTGTGGAAGTTAGGTATTTTTTCAGGCTCATAAACAGGTCATCGTGGAATTTGCGCTATAAATATTTTTGTACGAAGGGTCAGAGTCTGAAATTCATATGGTGCGAAGCTGAAATCCTGAGGAAAGTCATCAAAAAATTTCAGAACTTGGTTCGCAATATTTTTGGAGATATGATCTGTGGAAGGTAGTGCTTTTTCAGGCTCCTGAATTTCATCTCAAAGAGGTGATCGTGGGAAAAGTTCAATAACTCTCTCTCTAGGCATCGGATTGGAGTGCCGTAAAAAGTGGTTGCAAGTACACGGACTGCAATTTCTTGGCTATCAATTTCAGAGACGAAGGACGAAACAGTGACACATGGCAAGTCGTACAAGTTCGCTCTACTGAACCAGTCCAAAATTGGGTCATTGTGGGAGATTGGAAATAACTTTGTCTTGAAGAATCCAAATCAGATCATACCTGTGGCATTTGAAAGAAAGTTCAGAAGGCTACTACAGTAGTGAATTTCAGATATTGAAGATTCTCAATTACAGAGATAATTCAATTTCAATACAGAGCTCCTAAAAATCAAGTAAAAGGTGTGTATTTTTTTTCCGAATTGCATAAGTCTTGTTTGAAGAATCAAGTTGAATTGATTCCAAGGGAATATTGTAGAATAGATATCAGTATTGGATTCTAAAATGGCCCCTAAAAATAATTCAACTCCCATTAAGCCTTTAGAAGGCTCTACTGTGACTCATGAAGACGAAGAAGGGCAACATGACATATCAAAATTACAAGAGCAAGTGCAACAAATTTCGCTCTCGCAAAGAACAACAAAAAATGAAATGGAAGTTTTGAAGAAAGGCATGTAAACTAAGATGGATGGTTTGAAGAAAGGCGTGGAAGCTAAGATGAATGGTTTGGAAGCTAAGATGGATGGCATGGAAGTGGGCATGGAAGCTAATATTGATGACATGGAAGCTAAGATCGATGAAAACATGAAAGACAACATGGAAAACATGAAGAATGATCTAAAAGCATACATGGAAGGCTTGATGAGAAGCTTAAAACAAGAAACGATTCCTAATGGCGGAAATATAGTAGAAGAACCTCATGATGAGAACAAAATAAATGTTAATCGTGATTTCATAACCTCTAATGTTGGCGGGAAGAACCACCATATTCCAAAAATGGATATGAGGAAGGTTGATGGAAAGGATCCTGTAACATGGATACAACAGATGGAGCAATATTTTGATCTCCATAACGTGCAAAACACACAAAAGGTACGCATTGCAACTTTACATTTAGAACAAAATACATTTGTATGGTATCAATGGCTTTGCTCCCGTAAAAAAATTGTCACTTGGTCAATTTTTACGGAGAAAATGATAGCACATTATGAGGATACAAAGAGCAACACCTTCTTTAGCCAATTGATAAATCTCAAACAAAAGGGTTTAGTGGGGCAACACATTGAGGAATTCCAAAAATTGAATATAAGGGTAACTGATATTCCAGAGGAACACAGGATTGATCTCTTCATAGGCACTTTAAAGGATAACATCCAACATAAAGTTCGTGTTTTGGAACCGGATTCATTGGAGAAGGCATTCAGGTTGGCAAGAAAAGTTGAATGTAAAATAATGGCGACAAGGAAGCCTACCACTCAATTCTATAAAGAAGGAAGTGTTGCTACGCCTAGATTTCCACAACCTAGAAGGTTGACACCACAACAATTGGAAGAAAAAAGAGCAAAAGGGCTTTGCTACAGTTGTGATAGCAAATACACTAAAGGTCATAAGTGTGCTGAGAAAAAATTATTTTACATAGATTGTGAAGAGGAAGAAGAAAATGAACAAGAAGAGGATATACACCAGGAACCAACCCTAGAAGAGGAAGAAATGAATCCGACCATATCGTGTAATGCACTGGCAGGAATTACCACTCCTCAAACTCTCAAGATACGAGGACAAATCAAGAAGAAAAAGGTAATAGTGTTGATTGATTCAGGTAGCACCCATAATTTTATTCATTGTAAGGTAGCCAAGGAATTAAATTGTTTCCTATACACAGCACCAGAATGTCAAGTGATGGTTGCAAATGGAGGAACTATAAATTGCTCTGGAAAATGCCATAATATCAAGCTAACCATGGGGGAATATGTATTGACTAGTCCAATGCTTTCCATTCCTATGGGAGGAGCTGATGTTGTACTAGGAGTACAATGGTTACAATCTTTGGGGACGGTAGCTTTTAATTTTCAAGAACTTTTCTTGAAATTCTTTTCAGAAGGAAAGGAAGTCGAATTACGGGGTATTGAAGGGAAGCCAGGAAGGATAATAAGCTCTAATGGCATGACAAAGCTTCTAAAGAAAGAACAACGAGCCGTAATTGCACAATTATGCTCACTAGAAGTTCCAACATCAAAATCATCTATTTCTGCAGATCTCCAACAAGTCTTGGACAATCATTCCAAGGTGTTTGAAACTCCCAAAGGACTCCCACCTATTCATGATCATGATCATGCTATTCATTTGATTCCAGGAAGTGTTCCTCCAAACATCGGGCCTTATAGATATCCTTACTTCCAAAAGAGCGAAATTGAACGTATGATTGCAGAAATGTTAGAGGCGGGTATAATTTAACCTAGTCAAAGTTCTTTCTCTGCTCCTGTAGTATTGGTACACAAGAAGGATGGATCATGGCGAATGTGTCTGGATTATAGGGAGCTCAATAAGCTCACCATTAAAGACAAATTTCCCATTCATGTGATTGATGAATTATTGGATGAATTACATGGAGCAATTTATTTTACCAAGTTGGATCTTCGTTCGGGATATCATCAAATTAGAATGAAGACTGAAGATATTCCAAAAATAGCATTTCGAACTCATGAGGGTCATTATGAATTTTTGGTCATGCCTTTTGGCCTTACCAATGCACCTTCTACATTTCAAGGGTTGATGAATTCCATTTTCAAACCCTTCCTTAGAAAATTTGTGCTAGTATTTTTTTGATGATATACTAATCTACAGCAGGTCTTGGAAGGATCATGTTGAACATGTTGACAGGGTGCTCAAACTATTGCAGGAGAAACAATTATATGCAAAAAAATCCAAGTGTTTCTTTGGAGTACAAGAGGTGGAATATCTGGGTCATATTGTATCTCACGAGGGTGTTAAAGTAGACCCTAACAAAATTAAAGCCATTAAGGAATGGAAAGTCCCCACAACCATAAAGAAGTTGCGAGGATTTCTCGGGTTAACAGGGTATTATCGCAAGTTTGTTAAGAATTATGGGAGAATAGCAGCACCTCTAACAACATTATTGAAGAAAGATGCATTTTCATGGACTCCTGAAGAAACTAAGGCCTTTGAACGTCTTAAAGAGGCAATGTGCCTAGCACCGGTCTTAGCTACACCAGACTTCACAAAAGCCTTTATTGTGGAATGTGATGCCTCAGGAAATGGAATTGGTGCAGTTTTAATGCAGGAAGGAAGACCCATTGCTTTTGAAAGTCGTCCAATCAAAGGAAAGTATTTACGGAAACCTATTTATGAGAAGGAAATGTTAGCAATACTACATGCACTAAAGAAATGGCGAACTTACCTAATGGGAAGACACTTCAAGGTAAAAACTGATCATGATAGTCTTAAACACTTTTTGGAACAAAGACTATCATCGGAAGAGCAGCAAAAATGGGTCACAAAGATGTTGGGTTATGACTTTGAAATAATCTACAAAAAAGGAAAGCTTAATGTTGTTGCAGATGCACTCTCAAGAAAGAATGAAGAGGTGGAAGCATTGCTTTGTCCCATTTCTATTATCCAACCAGATTGGATAACTGAAGCAAGAGATGAATGGAAGAAGGACAAAGATGTATGGACACTCATTCAAAAGTTGCAGCAAGATCCTAGTACATCTGATAAATTTAGTTGGAAAAATGATTCCTTATGGTACAAAGATCGCTTATATCTTTGTAAGAATTCCCAACTAAAACAAAAGATTCTTCTGGAATTGCACACTTCTCCTTTAGGAGGACACTCGGGATTTTAAAAAACTTACCACAGGGTGAAGAAAGATTTTTTTTGGGATGGCCTTAAATCTGATATTCAAAAGTTTGTGGCGGAATGTTTGGTTTGCCAGCAGAATAAAGTGGAAACAATTAAGACCTCGGGACTTCTACAACCTTTATCCATTCCAAGTCAACGTTGGGAGGAGATTTCAATGGATTTTATCACAGGTTTACCTAAGTTTGAAGGAAAAAGTGTCATCATGGTGGTAGTTGATAGACTTACCAAGTATGCACACTTTTGTGCATTATCTCATCCATTTAAAGCAAGTACAGTTGCTACTACATTTATGGATAGAATTCAAAAGATACATGGAAGCCCAAGGGTTATTGTGAGCGACAAAGATCCCATTTTTACTGGAAATTTTTGGACGGAGTTATTTTCTTGTTTGGGTACTCAATTAGCTCATAGCTCATCTTATCATCCTCAATCTGATGGTCAAACTGAGATAGTAAATAAATGTTTGGAAGGATATCTTCGTTGTTTGTATCTGATAAACAAACACAATGGGTCAAGTGGTTACCTCTCGCTGAATGGTGGTATAACACTTCCTTCCATACTGCAGCAAAAATGACCCTATTTATGGCACTTTATGGATATCATCCACCATCCATCACATCATATTTAAGAGAAAATTCGAAGGTTCAAGCAGTGGAAGATCACATCGAGCATCGGCAAGAAGTTCTCCAACTCTTAAAGGATAACCTGAATTTGGCACAAAATCGAATGAAACAACAGGCAGATCAACATCGCAGCGAGAGAAGTTTTGATGTAGGAGATTGGGTATTTTTTCGGCTACAACCATACAAACAAATGTCCCTCAAGCAAGCTAAGAAGGATAATAAATTATCACCAAAGTACTATGGTCCTTACAAGGTGTTGCAAAAGATTGGTTCTATGGCATACAAATTGGAGCTTCCTGCTTCTTCGCGAGTACATCCAGTTTTCCATGTTTCATGCTTGAAAGAAGGTTATAGGTGAAAATATTCCAGTTCAAACAATGTTGCCAGAACTTGATGAGGAAGGAAAAATAATATTGGAACCTGAAGCGGTCACGGAAACAAGAACTCGACAACTACGGAATCGATCAATTTCAGAGTATCTCATCAAGTGGAAGAACTTACCCACTAAAGATTCTACATGGGAGGATGAGAATTTTATACAGAAGCACCCAGAGCTACTCAAGCGTTGAGGACAACACTTTTTTGAGGGAGAGGGGCATGTTAGGTCCCTATATCACTAGTATAGTCCCTTATTATTGTTAGTGTAACCCCCTTATTGTTATTATTGAACCCTTGTAACCCCCATTTTGTTTAGGTCCCTATATCACTGGTATAGTCCCTTATTATTGTTAGTGTAACCCCCTTATTGTTATTATTGAACCCTTGTAACCCCAATTTTTTTATTATTGTGCCCTTAAATTATTATTGTTAGGTCGGCTAGGATTACATTGTGGCCCACTAGGATTACATTATGGCCCCATGGACTCCTATATATAGAAAGGAGGTTTTGTAAATTGTATCATCCAAGAATTGTTCATTTATGTAATGCATTGGAGGTTGCCCCCTCAAAGTGGCTCATTTCTAAGGCATTGATATCTCTTTTCTTCTCTTTTTGGAGCTGGTTACACAACAATGGATCTCATCACCTAACTAGCTATTTTAAACAAGCTGATTTGAATGCTCGCCAGGCAAGGTGGAATGCATTCCTAAGCTAATTTGATTTTGATATTCAACATGTTAAGGGAAAATAAAATCATGTTTCTGATGCTTTGAGCAGAAAACTACATTACATATATGAACTTTATTTTAATCAAGTGGAATTCAAATTCCAGGAATAGATAAAAGAAGCAGCTGAGAAGGATCCTAAAAATTATTTTTTATGGCAGTAAGCAAATGAAGAAGAAAATAAAAAAAAGTTATCAGATTATAAGATTAACAATTATCAGCTTTTAAATTTTAAAGGAAATATATACATCCTGAATCACATGAGATTAAAAGAGTTGATCCTGGATGAATGTCTCATTTATGAGATAGATTATGGAGGATGAAATAGTCAAATAAGATCATGGATCTTAAATGTAGAATCATGAGGATTTTTGACAAGGTCAACTGAGATCATAATGAATTCAAAGAATATCATAAAGCATTTATGATAAGATAGTGGAGGAAGTGATGCATCTAATGCATACATGATGTAGAGGGTGATCACCCCATGTGAACATGATGGAGGACATGGAGAAACAACGTAGTCAAACATGCATACTTATGTCCACATGTACATCACAGTTTTGGAGTGAGCCTAGGCTATGGAAGGCTCATGTATATAATGAAGGTGAAGGCACAATGGAAGGCATGATATGGATTATTCATTTCTTGATCTATTTAGATCTAGATTTGTCTTAGGACATCTCTATTCATTCTTGAGCTCTTTAGCTAAGATTGCAGTGTTGTTTAGCACAGGGTGTTCCAGAGCGGGAATCCAACCTATTTCATTGAGTAGCTCTTGAAAGAGGGTTGTACTACATTCCTTATCAGGCATTGGTGCCATATTCAGGAGGTTGTTTCTAGCATTCAGCTAGGAAACTAGTGGAGGATTCATCCTACCACTTTTTTCTTCACATTCAGCTTTTCAGGAGCATCAGATCTATATCCGGGATTCAGACCATTGGGTTTTACCTCCATGCATCAGCAGTCCCTTCAAGGATTGTGCAGTCCAGTCCTGTAGATCTATTGGAAGAAGGAAGTTTTTATTATTTCAGCTGGAAATCCTGTGAGGGATCATATCCTCACATTGGATCCATTGTTTCCATCATTTAGGAGATGATTTGACATATCTAGGAGTAGGATATTGAGCCTCCCTCTCTGACAACACAATTTTATGAAGTTTTTGTTCATTCAGCAGCTATTTTCAGTGGAGGAGATTGGAGGAGCTAGATCTTGAGCTTTTAGCCCAAGGATCTACTGAAGGGATCAACCCTTCTTGCATAGATCTGATTGTGCATCATTGTAGCCATCATATCATTAGATCTAGCTTCAGATCTGCATACCCAATAGTGTTTATGTGAAGCCCTAAGAGGGTGGTTTTCTTAGATTGACATATTTGAGAAACCCTTTCTGGGTTATCTTGGTATCCATAATAAATCCCAGATCTCTGTTTTTAGCATCATCAGAGCTCCCATTATGCCTAGATCTAACTTTATATGTTTTAGGAAGTTGCAGTCTCAATAGTTGTAGCAAGGAAAATGCATTTTACCTTCCAGCAGTTCAGCAGTTATGCAGTCCCTCTTATGGGATCGTTTCAGGGTCATTCTAGGCCATCCCCTTGGCTTGAGTGTCTCATATTTTGAGCACCATTGTACTTTCTTTTTCACATCCTATATAATAAAATGGCTCAGCTATTTCTATGCATTCTGATGTGTATTTAGATTTATTTTTTACTTTGTTGCAGTTCTTATATTATGTTTGAGTATTAATGCATTCTCCCTTTTGTGATATTACAATTGTATTAGAGCATGATCTTTGGCTCAACTTGTGGACACTTCATCTTTTGCATCAAAATAAGAAGAAGATAGATGAGATCTATCATGAACGAGGATTGTAGTTTTGCCACTCCTCTCTTTAGATCCATGCAATATCTCTCCAAAGAGATCAAAAAAATGAAGAGAGAAAGGAAAAAGGAGGATCCAATAAGAATATTTGATGAGGAAGGTCCAAGCACTTCCTATCAGCAAAAAATAAAACCGAAGAATCATAGATCTCCTCATAGATCTACTATGCCTACTTTCTTTGAAGCATGTGAATGGTATAGCAAATAAGAAAGAAGAAAACCTGAGACTCATGAGACTTTTAGTTTTTATCTTAAAGAGTACAAAGAACAATCTAGATCATTCAAGGAGAAGCTTACTCTCCAACAATTCTTCCAAATCAAAGAAGAAAGATGATCCTATAGCAGCAATAGAAGAAAGAGGCACAATAGATTTTATTTTCCTACATTTGATGGATCTTCCTCAAGCACTATTAAGGCTTGGATGAGAGAGTTAGATACATTTTCTAGTATACATCCTGTAACTGAAGGAGAGGCTGTCCAAATTGCTGCACTTCATCTTTTAGGTGAATCCAATGATTGGTGGTTTGGTCACATGGAGCATGAAAAGGTGACTAAATATTCATATTGCTTTCACAATTTGAGGAAGAAGTTTGATGTGAGAGAAATAGAGATGTGCCACAAAGAGACATTTCCTAAGGAAACAAAGGAGGATGTCAATTTTATCACTCTGGACAAGGATTAACCACATTCACCACTAGCTACAAAAGCACTTGTATCTAGAGAAGAGACACTTGCAAATTTACAAGATAGTATTGAGCACTTGACACATAGAGTCCCATGCATGATTCAAGAGATGCATGAGGAAGAGGAGGTAGATTCCAGCGCTGGTACACTTGGGAAAGAGTATCCATCACTCTTACCAGTAGTTGGAGACACCATTGTCCCAGTTGGAGGAACTCTTGTGTTCTTACAAGAGGTTCCCACACATCAGTTGAAGCAAGGTATGCATACATATTCATCGCATATTGTTTCAATAGATCTTATTGAAACTTATGAGGACATGCCATCGGGGTCAATGCATAACCAAGGGTTAGAAAAAAATGTTGATTTGAAACAGCAACATATCGCAATGCAGAGGACCCTTGATCTAATCAAGGAGGAGACGAAAATATATTCCACTTTATCGTTTATGAACTACATTTAACCCTTTGAGTTGAAGTGTAGAGTTTCAGAAAATGTAATGAGCATGATCCTATGTACAATGACTGGTTATGAGATTAGCATTGTGCCTTACATTGAGACAACATATGTATTACCCTGTAGATCTATAACATTTTCACTTAGTAGCAATGATAATGAAGGGGCCACATTATTCTTGGAGCATTATAAAGGTAGACATCTTGAGATGAGGAATATTTTCTCCTTTCTAGATGACACTTTCTCAATGAGCATCACACAGCTCAAAGAGAAACTTCTACCTACAGCAGATCTAGAACCTCATTGGTTTTGGAGGGCCTTTGGTGAAAATATAATCTCATTAAGAGATCTCATTGGAGGTGCACTTCAACATTTCATGGAGTGAAAATTTCTTCATCAGTTTAAGGTGGATGGCATTATACAAAGGGAGGATACCATGCTTTTGCAAGACATGATTCATCATCCACATTGGGATGAGTGGGTGAGAATGATAAGCAAGGGGTTGCAAGACCACTTGCAAGTATATGACATGGGCCAGCAAGAAGCTTGGTTACGTTGGTTTCTCTTCGATGAGTTTGGTTACTACCCAAAGGCTCCTATTTCTTTGATCCATGCCCTGAAAATCACTCATGTAATGAAGAAGGAGGCATGGTTATGTTGGCTTCTCTTGGGTGAGTATGGTTACCACCCAATCGCTCATATTTCCTTGACTCATGCCTTGTGTATCAATGACAGAATGAAGCAGAAGAAGGCATTTTTATTTTGGTTGAGAGATTTTGGCCATCACATGACATCTCCCATGCTTATGTGTTTTGTATTTTTTTTAATATGGCATAATACTCTCATGATATGTGATAATGGAGTTTGTTTTTCCTTCAGTATGTTGTTGTTACTCCATGATTCACAAGGTGGTGTGAAGAGGTAGCAAGAGATCTTGTTGCTATGGCTTTTATTGGGGGACTTTGGTCCTACACACTCCCCTACTTTTCATGATAGTGTTGGAGGATGGAAGAAAGAGGCACTCCTCCAATGGCTCTTACTTGGAGAGTATGGACACCATAATTGGTATCTTGATGGTGTGGTGTGGCAGCAGGGAGCATTTCTACGTTGGCTATGATTGGGAGAATATGGCTTGACATTTTTGTCTACCCATATATCTCTACTTCTTCTTTTTTACAATGTTGGGATTATGCTTAGATCCAACAAGGCCAACAGGGCCAAGGATGGAGGCATGAAAAGACTCACTGTACTTAATGTAGCATGGGATGGAGGTATACTTTGTGAGTTGGAGCTTCCCTCTTGTGGGAAGAACCATCTATCTTTATGTATCTCATGTATTGTGGAGGATGTTGGACAACTTATAGTTGTCTCTTGGAGCTTCATGATTAATTAGGAGCATCTAGCTAAACATTTAGAGATCACTCTAGACATTCTAGAGTGGCAAATTTGGTGTTGGGCATACATAACTCATTACAGAAAATGGGGAGACCTTCCTTGTGTGGATGCCATTTGGAGGGGGACAAATTGCTCTAGCATCTACTTTTGTAGTTGCTTGAAGACAAGCAACATTTTTCCAGGGAGGATTGTAATATTCCCAAATTTTCACATGATATTTGGAATATTAGAGTTCTCAATAAACTTAATTAATTAAGTAAATAAAAGGGTGGAGGGACCCATAATATTCAAGATGAATAAATATCCACTATTATATGTCAATGTGGATTAAATAAGCATGGATCTAAAATCATGGAGTATTGGAGTAGCTCCATTAATGGAGATCATGTCTCATTTATGAGATAGACAATGGAGGATGAAACAGTCAAATAAGATCATGTATCTTAAATTTAGAATCATGAGGATCTTTGACAAGGTCAACTGAGATCATAGTGCATTCAAATAAGATCATAAAGAACTTATGATAAGATAGTGGAGGAAGTGATGCATCTAATGCATACATGATGGAGAGGGTGATCACCCCATGTGAACATGATGGAGGACATGGAGAAACAATGTTGTCAAACATGGAGACTTATGTCCACATGTATAGCTCAATTTTGGAGTGGGCCTAGGCTATGGAAGGCTCATGTATATAATGAAGGTGAAGGCACAATTGAAGGCATGATTTGGATTATTCATTTCTTGATATGTTTAGATCTAGATTTGTCTTAGAACATCTCTATGAATTCTTGAGTTTTTTAGCTAAGATTGCAGTGCTATTTAGCACAGGGTGTTCCCAAGCAGGAATCCCGCCTCTTTCATTGAGTAGCTCTTGAAAGAGGGTTGTACTACATTCCTTATCAGGAATTGGTGCCATCTTCAGGAGATTTTTTCTAGCATTCAACTAGGAAAACGGTGGAGGATTTATCCTACCACTTTTTTCTTCACATTCAGCCCTTCAGGAGCATCAGATCTATATCCAACATTCAGGCCATTGGGTTTTACCTCCATGTAGCAGAAGCCCCTTCAAGGATTGTGTAGTCTAGTCCTATAGATCTATCAAAGGAAGGAAGTTTCCAGTATTTCAGCTGTAAATCCTATGACAGATCATCTCCTCACATTTGATGTATTGTTTCCATCATTCAGGAGATGATTTGACATATCTAGCAGCAGGATATTGATCCTCCCTCTCTGACAACGTTGTTTTCTAAAGTTTTTGTTCATCCAACTGCTATTTTCAGTGGAGGAGATTAGAGCTAGATCTTAAGCTTTTAGCCCAAGGATATAGCGAAGGGATCAACCCTTCTTGCATAAATCTAATTGTGCATCATTGTAGCCATCATATCTTCAGATCTAGATTCAGATCTGCATATCGAGCAGTGTTTATGTGAAGCCCTAAGAGGGTGGTTTTCTTAGATTGACAGATCTGAGAAACCCTTTCTAGGTTATCTTGGGTATCTATCATAGAGCCCAGATCTCTATTTTCAGCATTATCGGAGCTCCCATTCTACCTAGATCTAACTTTCTATCCTTTAGGCAGTTGCAGTAGGGACAACGCAGTTTACCTTCCAACAGTTCAGCAGTTACACAGTCCCTCTTGTGGGATCATTGCAGGGTCAGTCTAGGCCATCCCCTTGGCTTGAGTGTCTCATATTTTGAGCATTGTTGTACTTTCTTTTTCACCTCCTATATAATAAATTGGCTCATCTATTTCTGTGCATTTTGATATGTATGTAGATTTATTTTTTACTTTGCTACAGTTCTTATATTGTGTTTGAGTATTACTACATTCTACCTTTTGGGATATTACAATCAACGAAGTACTTATTCCAGACACCCAGACTACTAGAAAATGCTGAAAGATATCAGGAAATTTTATTTTTGGCTTAGTATGCTAAAAAATATTGCTAAATACTTAACGAAGTGCCTGGAATGCCAACAGGTTAAGATGGAACATCAACATCTAGCAGGATTGTTGTAGCCCATACCTGTACCAGAATGGAAATGGGAGGTCATATCATTGGATTTTATTACTAGTCTACCAAGAACGAAGAAACATAATTATTCTATGATGGTGGTTGTAGATAGACTAAGCAAGGCAGCTCATTTTATTCTAGTATAGTCCAATTACAAAACGGTGTAGATTGCAGACATTTTAATGAAGGAAATATTTAGGTTGCATGGTATTCCGAAAACAGACATCTCATATCGAGATGTAAAGTTCACTTCTAACTTTTGGAAGGCATTGTTTACTGGGTTAGGCACACAGATCAACTTTAGCACCGCATATCATCCACAGATGGACAGACAAACAGAGCGAGTGAATCAAATCCTAGAAGACATGATGTGCATGTATGTAATGCAACAACCCACAAAGTGGGAAGATTATCCACATCTACTGGAATTTGCATACAATATTAATGGATATCAAGAGTCTCTTAAAATAATTCCCTTTGAGGCCTTATACGGGAGACAATGTCGAGCTCCTATAAACTAGAGCAGTCCAGAAACAAAATTAATGCTTGGTTCAGAGATGTTGGTTGAAATCGACCAAGAAGTAAATAAGATTCGACAAAATCTAAAAGCTACCCAAGATTGGCAGAAGGTTTATGCGGACAAAAATAGAACCTATCGGGAGTTTGAAGTGGGTGATCATGTGTATGTGAGAATTAGGCCCAAGAAAAGCACCTTAAGGTCCAGGTTCTGTGGACCTTTCTAAATCTTGGAAAGAGTTGGATCGATAGCCTATCTATTGGCATTACCAAGTCACGTACGAGTGCATAATGTGTTTCATGTATCAATACTGAAATGATATGTGCATGATCCGAGGCATGTAATACACTGGAAAAATATTCAAGTAGGAATAAGATTGAGTACTAGATCTCCAAGAGAGATGAATATTATATTAACTAACTTAAGCCTTTGTTTGTTGCAGGTCAAACCAGGCAACGAATTTCTAGTAGAACCTCAAAATATCCTCGATCACAGAGAAATAACTCTCCAGAGGTGAGCCATCACCCAAGTTAAAGTGAAATGGAAGCACTTTGGCCCAGAGGGGGCTACAGGGAAGACGAAGAATTTGTGTGTGAGTCATATCCAGAACTACTTGCTGATATGGAATAGAACATCGATTACGATGTTTAATTATAGTGGGGGAAGATCTAACATCAGGATTTAATCCTTAAACTATTTCTTTTATTTTAAAACGGGATTATGAATTTTTTTTTTAAATTAGATTAACAAGTAAATTTAATCTAGTAATGAATATGAATTATTTCTTTTCTTGAATAAAGAATATTTATGGAATGGTCTCCATGAAATTGATGATAAAGTATTCCAAGATCTAAGAGTAGTTGGGAAAAAGCAGTTAAAAGACAGTTACCTTTTTCTTTTAGGATAAATAGAAAATCCAAATGAGAAAAAAGGGGTTTTGTGATTATGGAGAAAAGCTAGGAGGCTTGAAGGTGAGAGTAAATCCAAAGCTATTTGGAACTAGTGGAAACTTTGCAACCTTAATCTGGGAGTGAAGACTGGACTGAGGGTCTTGAGGTCTACTCCAGAAAAAATTCTTATTAAAGTCCTACTCTGGTGTGGAGCACGACGGGAGTTGAGGATTTAATTGCCTCTCTCAAGGTTGGGAAGCTATCATCAACATTCTAATGTGAGATAAGTAACTTAAGAATGTGTTAAGAAAGGCCTGTGAATCTTACTGTGTTTTTCCAAATAAGATAAATTGTTATTTTTGAAATTGAGGAAATAGGAAAAGATAGTAAAACTGTGTTATTTTTCTTCAAGAAAGAATTGAATGATGGTATGTAGTAGTAAAAAGGAAGTTTATTAGTTCTGTACTCTAAGATAGTTCAATTTCCTGTACATTATTTTAAATTTGTTGTTGAATCAAGAATGATTTTACTAGTGTAGAAAGAAGTAAATAGGGTGTTAAATGTAAAACCAGAAACAAACGTTGTGGAGGGGACCGTTAGACTGTCCAGGGTAGGGATCCCAGACTGTACAACTCATCCCCACTTCGATAAAAATTACTATACACGGATTGTGGGATTACAGAGAGTAACCTAGAAATAGAGATGGTCTGGACATCAACCTTATATAGTAACTGAACATTATTTACCAAGAAAATGATAGATTGAATGAAAGATTGCTATGTATTTAAACAAATAAATGTAATACATGAAAGAGAAAATCTATAGAAATAAATATAATTTCAATGCATTCAGATTCAAAATAAGTAAATACAAGAGTAGCATTCGATATTAAAATGAACAGAAGAACTACATACAGGTAAACTAACACAGTGAAGAGCATATAAAACATAGTGTTAAAACAGTCTACAATAATGTAGATATATGTAAAATTACACACTCGACACACAGAGAAGGGAGGATTATACAGTCACTGCTATAGTACTAAATTGTGAATAATGAGGTAAATTGTATTCACAGTAATTGATATGTAGCGACATTATAAAAACTCTGTGCTGAAACAAAAACTTCTCAATTGTACCATTAACAGGAATTAAGGTAGTTTCCAAGAAAAAGCAAACATTTCAAAATACAAGCTGAGTGAGAAACTCTAGAACACAACTATAACATTTTTGCATGTATGGAAAAACTTATAAATACTGGAAACCATATACATTAAGCCATTCTCAAGGCTGAAGAATTTCTTTACACCATGTATGAAATAAAATATGAGAACATAGCCTTTAAGGCTTCCTTTGAAAATCTATGTTAACTTAGGGTTTAAACCCAGAAGCCTGAAGGGCTTCAATTGAATTAAACATTTCAGAGACCCATGGTACCTGTGTGCAAAGAGGAGAGGAAGTCACTTTCTGAAGGCAGAAATTGTATGAAGGAGAGCGCCATACTTTCAAAAGGGTGTGAAGTCTATAAGTTACTTGAAAGGACACCATAAAAGGTAGCAGTGTTAAGGTTGTGGTGTAAAACCCTGGGGTAAAAATAAAATAAACCTGCAGCAGAATTAGACCCAGCTCAATATCGAAGAGCTAACCTTAGTTTAGAAGCAGGGGTTAGTGTTAAAGACCTAGAATCAAGAAAACAAAGCGGGTCAGTTCGGATTTTCCTCATATGCCTATACTATAAACAAAAGAGAAACCCTTGTCGTATTGCACACTTTGAAAGACAATAAGATTCACCTATAAACGTTGAGCTGAGGACTATTGTTTGATTATCTAGCATTTTAAGGAAGGAAAACCTTCGCATTACTCTTGTAGAGGGATGGTTTGGAGAACCTGCCATGAATACTAACAATTAGTAGGCGTTATAGACCACGACATAAATAGAATAAAAGCCATAGAAACTATGCATATAAGTAAACCCTAACAATTAGTATGAAACATGTAAAGATAAATATACAAATAAATACGCAGATGAAATTTCCGAAATGGGGTTGAAGAGCAACCATTTCTTGAATGCCTGAAGGTGGCTGAGAAAACTTGAAAATCATTCGAATACCTAAAGGTGGTTGAGCATGTTATCACCCTGTAATTTGTAAGATTGGAAAGAACAAACTACAGAGGGAAATATCAAAACACTTTAGAGTCTAGGACCTAGCATTCCTAGACTCAGAGAGGGCTCTCTCTATTTTATAATTTAACTTGATAATTATAAGTGTTGATATTATGCTAGTTATATAAATTATGAGGGTTGTTTGTTTGATTGATTGGGTGCTTGGATAGACAGAGCTGTGAAACATAATCCATTGGGCTATAGAGTCATAAAGGCTAAATTGTGCATCAACGTTTCAAGGGAATTCACAGGGCAAGCTAAATATGCAAACTGGATCTTACTGGCAGTGTGAATATGAGATGGGAGAAAGTAGTGGGTTCAGAAATAGATAAAGAGAAGTTAAGAATTATTTAACTAAAATTCAGAGGAAAACATTAAGATAACAAACACAAACATAATTAAGGTGCTCTCTCAGCAAATCTTAATCTAAATTTTCTATTTTTTAATCAGAGAAATTGATAGCATGAAAAGACAAAGGAAGAACATTAGAGAGAGGGAAAACATCACCATTAACATAGCTCAAGAATCCTGTGAGTGACCTCTTATTATTGAAGCCCATATAAAATAGTTATAGTGCTCCAATACTTCTTACAATGCAAGTTTCATCAGGGTCCAATTTTCCAACCCTTGGTACTACTAAGGCAGGCAGTATTTATCTAAAGACTAACTCGGTTGCCCTACCTTACTCAGAAAACTTTCATTGATTACAATTTAGCAGAAAATGAACAAGTGTGGCCATGCAAGGCCTGATCAGAAATCTCTGAAAAAAAAAACATCGCCTGTAGAATTAATTTTGGTTAGCTCTTCATGGATCCAAATGCTTCGATGGCTCTTCGTAAGATCAAAAAATCAGCTTAGAGGTGGTTGTGATGGTCCTAAATAGGTAACCAATGGTGGCTTTGACATCTAGCCCTAATTTCAGAGAACTAGCATTTGGTAATTAAATTTGGTGTAGTGCTTGCCACTTTTCAATGATTAGTGATTGTGTCGATGAGTTTGCTAACTTTTCCAATTCTGTCATTATAACATAACAGTTTTGTAAAAACACCTTGCTCGACTCAACCCTTACTACTCGTGCCCCTTTTTTTGGATGAATCTTCAATCTTGGTAGCTTTGGCAATTTTTTAAAACATAAACCCTTTGTTCTTTTAACAATTGGCAAAGCTTTCCTTCTCTGGGGTAAATGGTGGAAAACCCTTTGAATGTGTGGCCTATTCCTGCTGTCGTGCTTAACACATTTTCTTCACAAAACATCATATTTGACCTAATGCATCCAGATCGTAAATCCTTTAGATTTCAACAATATAACCACGCCGCATCCATGCCAAAATCACACTTCGCATGGCGCAAGACTTAACTTTACCTTATATTCTAAGACTTGCAATTTGCAATCTACAATAAGGCCCCATCGCATCATACATCGCACTTCAGTGATTATAACTCTTACCTCCACATATATCCTTTAAAACTTGCGATTTGCGATTGTGATCGGGTCCCACTGCATCGCACATCATACTTCGGCGATTATAAAGCTTACCTCTGGAACTATCCTTTAAAACTTGCAATTTTTTATTGTGATCACGTCCCACTTGGCATCGCACATCGCACTTCACATTCCATAGATTTCACATTGTAATCTCCTTTTCCTCCTCTGATGTAATTTAACACAGAAAAGGCTATGCATACGGATTTGAAATCCTTTGGGTTTTTCCTTTGAAACTACATCGTATCCGATCCTCTTTATCGCACTTTGCAACTTTTAACATTTAACCATAATCTTATCCTATACGATCTACGATGTGCGGTATGTGGGCCAGTTCCACATCACTGCCACATCACTACTACGTCATCTTGCCATGTCATCGCCACATCATCATAAACTACCTACGGTCTGTGGGTATTAGGTCCCCATATTACTAGTATAGTCCCTTATATTTGTTAGTGTAACCCCCTTATTTTTATTTTCGTACCCCTGTAACCCCATATTGTTATTATTGTGCCCTTACATTATTATTGTTAAGTCCACTAGGATTACACTGTGGCCCCTTGGACTCCTATATATAGAAAGGAGGTTTTTTCATTTGTATCATCCAAGAATTACTCATTTATGTAATGTACTGGAGGCTTCCCCCTTGAAGGGGCTTATTTCTAAGGCGTTGATCTCTATTTTCTTCTATTTTTGGAGCTAGTTTCACAACATTTGGTATCAAAGCTTTGGATTCTAGGGTTTCATTGCATCAAACAGGTCATCGTGGAATTTTCGCTATAACTTATTTTCTACAAATGTTTAGAAGCTGAAATTTTTAGAGAGCAAAGCCAAAATCCTAAGGAACATCTTTGAAAAATTTCAGAGCTTGTTTCATAATATTTTCAGAGATATGATCTGTGGAAGTTAGGTCTTTTTCAGGCTCCCGAATTTCATCTCAAAGAGGTGATCGTGGGAAAATCTTCATAACTCTCTCTCTCTGAGTATCGGATTGGAATTATGTAAAAAGTGGCTGGAAGAAAGCGGACTGTGGTTTCTTGGCTATCAATCTTAGAGACAAAGGAGAAAACAGTGACACGTGGAAAGTCATACAAATTCATTCTACTGAACCAATCCATAATTAGGTCATTATGGGAGATTGGACATAACTTTACCTTGAAGAATCCAAATTAGGTCAGACCTGTGGAATTCGAAAGAGGATTTATAGGGCTATCTTAGGGCCAAATTTCAAATATTGAAGATCCACAATCACAAAGATAATTTGATTTCAATATCGAGCTCCTCAAAAGCAAGAAAAAGGTGTGTATTTTTTTCCGAATTGCATAAGTCTTTTTTGAAGAATCAATTTGAATTGATTCCAAGGGCATATTGTAGAATAGATATTAGTATTGGGTTCTAAAAATGCCCCGTAAAAATAATTGAACACCCATTAAGCCTTCAGAAGGCTCTACTATGGCTTATGAAGATGAAGAAATGCAACATGACATAACAAAATTACAAGAGAAAATGCACCAAATTTCACTCTCATAAAGAGCAACAAAAGATGAAATGGATGTTTTGAAGAAAAGAATGGAAGCTAAGATGGATGGTTTGAAGAAAGGTATGGAAGCTATGATGGAAGGTTTGAAGGATGGTATGGAAGAAAAAATGGAAGGTTTGAAGGAAGACATGAAAGGTTTGAAGGAAGGTTTGTCAAAGTTGATACAAGAAATGATTCCTAATGGCGAAAAGATAGTAGAAGAAACTCATGATGAGGAAAAAACAAATGTTAATCGTGATTTCATAAACTCTAATGTTGGATTGAAGAACCACCATATTCCAAAGATGGATATGAGGAAATTTGATGGCAAGGATCCCGTAACATGGATACTACAGATGGAGCAATATTATGATCTCAATATTGTGCAAAACACACAAAAGGTACGCATTGCAACTTTACATTTAGAAAAAAATACATTTGTATGGTATTGATGGCTTTGCTCCCGTAAAATTTTTTTCACTTGGTCAATTTTTACAGAGGAAATGATAGCAGATTATGAAGATACAAAGAGCAACACCTTCTTTAGCCAATTGATAAATCTCAAACAAAAGGGTTCAGTGGTGGAGTACATTGAGGACTTCCAAAAATTGAATATAAGGGTAACTGATACTCCAGAGCAACACAAGATTTATGTCTTCATAGGGACTTTAAAGGATAACATCCAACATGAAGTTCACATTTGGGAACCTGATTCATTGGCGAAGGCATTCAGGTTGGCAAGAAAAATTGAATGTAAAATTATGGTGACAAGGAAGCTTACCACTCGAATCTATAAAGATGAAAGTGTTGCTACTCCTAGACTTTCACAACCTACAAGGTTGACACCACAACAATTGGAAGAAAAAAGAGCAAAAGGGCTTTAACACTGTTACCGATGAAATAGGTAACCTGACCTCAAAACGGGAACTCTAGCCCAAAAAAACTCAAAAAACATGAAAAAACACCCCAAAAACAAAAAAAGTGTATTCCAGAACGCACTTGGTCTTTTTTGAAGGTCAAATTTCAATATTTTATAAAATTATGCTAAAAACAAAATTGTTTCTTGAAAAAAGGATTGAAAAAACACCCTCAAAACAAAACCAGTTGATGCTAGAATAACAAAAAAAAAAGATTGTGTCATATTTTTGACATTTTTAAAAATAGAAATAACATTGTTTAATTTTTAAAATTCAAACATTAAAAAAACCTAAAATTTAAGAAAAATAAAAATAAAAATAAAAACATTTTAAAGCTTAAAATTTAAAAATATATAGGAATAAAAAAATAAAAATAGAAACAAAATAAAAATTTTAATTCAAACATTAAAAAAACCTAAAATTTAAGAAAAAAATAAAAAAATAAAAAATAAAATAAAAATTTAAAGATTAAAATTTCAAAATATATAGAAATAAAAAAATAAAACAAAATAAAAATATTAAATTAAAAAGAAAAACAAGTTAAAAAAAGAAAGAAATTATAAAAAATAAAATATAGAAATTAAATTTAAACAAGAAAAAGAAAAAGAAAATGTTTATTAAATTTTAATAAATAAATAAATTTTAAAATAAAAAATTAAATTTAAAGAAATATATTAAATTTTAATAAATTAAAAAATAAAAAACATTATTGAAATTAAAAGTAAAAAAAAATGAAAAATTAATTAAAAATAAAAAATGAAAAATAAAATACAATAAAAATATTAAATTTAAAAAAATATATATTAAAAAAACAAATAGATTTTAAAAAATAAATTAAATTTAAATTATAAAAAATAAAATATATATATGAACTTAAATTAAAAATATACATATATTAGATTTTATTAAACTTAAAAAAAAAATGTCAATATTAAAATAACAAATTAAATTAAAAAAAAAATATTAAATTTTAATAAATAAATGAATAAACAAATAAATTTTGAAATAAAAAATAAATTTTAAATAAAAAAAAAAGAAAGAAAGAAAGAAGAAGAAGAAGTTAAAAAACTTTAAAAATCAATTAAAATTGAAAAATTGAAAAAAATAAATTAAATAAAATATATTAAATAAAAAATAAAATAAAAAACAAATTAATTTGAAAATATTAAGTTTAATTAAAAAAAAGAAAATCTAATTTTATATACACAATTTTAATTGAAATATAAAAATATAAAAATTTTATGTAATTAAAAAAATAATAATAAAAAAATAAAAATTAAAAAAAATATTAAATTCAAATAAATTAAAAATAAAAATACAAAATTTACTAAATTTTAAAAAATTAAACGAAAAAACTAAACATAAAATTTAATAATTAAAAAAAATAAAAAATAAAAAAAAAACAATTAAATAAAAAAAATACAAAATTTAATAAAAATTATTAACAAAATTTAGAAAAAAAATAAATAAATTAAAAAAATTAGAAATTAAATTAAAAAAAATAAATTTCAAATATAAAAATTAAATTAAAAAAAAAATTAAAATTTTTTGAATTAAAAAAAAATCAAATAAAATAAATATATATTAAAAAAAAAATTTAAAATTAAAAAAAAAAAAAAAAAAAATTTTTGATCGTGGTTGCGCCGCCAATCGGCCTCCCGCCCAGGTGGCAGTGGAGGCCGACCGTTGGGCGAGAGGTCGATTTCGGGAATCGCCCTCTCGCAACGTGAAGCCAATTCCGGGAATCGGCCTCAGGGCGATTCCCAGAATCAGCCTCTCGCGGCGGGAGGGCGGTTCCCGGAATTGACATCAAATTGCGGGAGGGCGGTTCCCGGAATTGACATCCCATTGCGGGAGGGCGATTCCCGGAATCGGCCTCCTGCGGCGGGAGGGAGATTCCCAGAATCAGCCTCCCGCGGCGGGAGGGCGATTCCCGAAATCAGCCTCCAGTGGTGGAAGGGCAATTCCTGGAATCTGCCTCTCGCCGCGGAAGGGCAATTCCCTGAATCGGCCTCCTGCGGCGGGAGGGCGATTCCCGAAATCAACCTCCCGCAGTGGGAGGGCGATTCCCGGAATCAACCTCCCGCGGCGGGAGGGCGATTCCCGGAATCGGCCTCCCGCCCAAGTGGCGGCGGAGGCCGACCGCTGGGCGGGCGAGGGGCTGCAGCCGCTGGGCAGGCGGGGGGCTACATGCAGCCTCCCCTCCTGCCCAGCGGCCGGCCTCCGCCACCACCTGGGCGGGAGGCCGATTGGCGGCGCCACCACGATCAAAAAATTCTTTTTATTTTTATTTATTTTTTTTAATTTGATTTTTTTTTAATTTTTTTTTAAATTCAAAAAAATTAAAATTATTTTTTTTTAAATTTAATTTGTTTTTAATTTTTTGTTTTTTAATTTTGTTTTTAAATTTAATATTTTAGATTAATTATTTTTTAAAATTTAAAATTTATTTATTAAATTTTAATTTAATTAATATTTTTTTTAAATATTTTAGTTTATTTAGTTTTCATTTTTAAAATTTATAAATTGTTTCATTTAAAAGAAAACAGTAAATTTATGGATATTTGTTTTTTAATTATTTGCGTGTGGTTTTTTTGTTTTTTTTTTTTGTTTTTTAATGATAGTTTTTTTTATTTTAATTCTTTTATTTTAATTTTCTTTTTCAGTTTTCAATTTTGTTTTTTTCCTTGTTAATTCTAAAATTTGTATTTTTGTTTTCTTATTATTATTATTATTTTAATTTAAATTTTTAAATTTAATTTTATCTTTTTTGTATTTTATTTTTTTAATCTAAATTTTAATTTTGTAATTTAAATTATTTTTAAATTTTCTATTTTTTTTTTTAATATTTTAGATTAAATATTTTTTAAAATTTAAAATTTATTTATTAAATTTATTAGAATTTTTATTTAATTTAATTTTTTAAAAAAATCTTTTAGTTTATTATTTAGTTTTTCATTTTTAAAATTTATAAATTGTTTCATTAAAAAAATAAATAAATTTATGGATATTTGTTTTTTAATTATTTGCACGTGGTTTTTTCATTTTTTTTTTTTAATGATAGTTTTTATTTTAATTTTCTTTTTCAATTTTAAATTTTTTTTTTTTTTAATTTGTTTTTTTTGTTAATTTTAAAATTTGTATTTTTTTTTCTTCTTATTATTATTTTTTTAATTTAAATTTTTAAATTTAATTTTTTCTTTTTTGTATTTTATTTTTTTTATCTAAATTTTAATTTCGTAATTTAAATTATTTTTAAATTTTCTATTTAATTTTTTTTTTTAATTATATGGTTTTTTTTAATAACTTAGAAAAAAATGTTTTTGATGTTTTTTTTTTAAATTTTTTGGTTAATTTTTGTTTTTTTTCTTTAAATTATGTGTTTTTTTTTTCAAATTTTGTCATTTCTTTTGATATAATTTTCAAATATTTTTGTTTTTTTTATTTATTTTTGTTTAAATTTTTTATTTTTACGAGTTAATTTTGTTTTTTTTTACATTTTTATTGTTTATATATATATATATTTTATCTAAGTTTTGTGTTTTATTACCAACATGAAAATCACCACTCAAAAAAAGAAAGGTTGATGCTGCATCAATACGTTTCAAAATTAGCATGAAAATCACCGCTCTAAAAAAAAAAGTTGATGCTACATCAATACGTTTCAAAATTAGCATGAAAATCACTAACATTTTAAAACAAATATTCATACTTCATAAATAAAAATATTAGAGTGTCAAAAATGTGCTAAAAAAAAAGGTGATTCTACATCACCACTTTTCAAAATCGGGTGATTTTTATGCTACCAAAAAAAAGTAGGTAACAGTGCGGTTACCTATTTCATCGGTAACAATGTTCTTTGCTACAATTGTGATAGCAAATACACTAAAGGTCATAAGTGTGCTAAGAAGAAATTATTTTACATAGATTGTGAAGAGGAGGAAGAAAATGAAAAATAAACTTCAAAAGAAGAGGATATACACCAGGAAGCAACCCTCGAAGAAGAAGAAATGAGTCCGACCATATCATGTAATGCATTGGCAGGAATTACCACTCCTCAAACTCTCAAGATAGAAGGAAATATCAAGAAGAAAAAGGTAATAGTATTAATTGATTCGGGTAGTACCCATAATTTTATTCATTGTAAGGTAGCCAAGGCTTTAAATTTTTTCCTATACCCAGCACCAAAATGTCAAGTGATGGTTGCAAATGGAGGAACTATAAATTTCTCAGGAAAATGCCATAATATCAAACTAGCCATGAGGGAATATGTATTGAATTCTCCAATGCTTTCCATCCCAATGGGAGGTGTTGATGTTGTACTAGGAGTATAATGGTTACAATCTTTGGGGATGGTAGCTTTTAATTTTCAAGAACTTTTCTTGAAATTTTTTTCGAAAGGAAAGGAAATCGAATTACAGGGTATCGCAGGGAAGCCATGAAAGATAATAAGCTCTACTTTCATGACAAAGCTTTTGGAAAAAGAACAACGAGGCATAATTGCACCATTATGCTCACTAGAAGTTTCAACATCAAAATCATCTATTTCTCCAGATCTCCAAAAAGTCTTGAGCTATCATTCCAAGGTGTTTGATACTCCCAAAGGACTCCCACCTATTCGTGATCATGATCATGCTATTCATTTGATTAAAGAAGGTTATAGGGGACAAAATTCTAGTTTTAACAATATTGCCAAAACTTGATGAGGAAGGAAAAACCATATTGGAACCTAAAGTAGTCACGGAAACAAGAACTCGATAGCTACGAAATCGATCAATTTCAGAGTATCTCATCAAATGGAATAACTTACCCACTAAATATTCTACATGGGAAGATGAGAATTTTATACAAAAGCACCTGGAGCTACTCAAGCATTGAGGACAACACTTTTCTGAAGGAGAGGAGCATGTTAGGTCCCTATATTACTAGTATAGTCCCTTATTGTTGTTAGTGCAACCCCCTTATTGTTATTGTTGTATCCATGTAACCAACATATTGTTATTATTGTGCCCTTACATTATTATTGTTAGGTCGGTTAGCATTACATTGTGGCCCCACTAGAATTACATTGTGGTCCCATGGAATCCTATATATAGAAAGGAGGTTTTGTCATTTGTATCATCCAAGAATTTTTCATTTATGTAATGTATTGGAGGTTTCCCCCTCAAAGTGGCTTATTTCTAAGGCGTTGATCTCTCTTTTATTCTATTTTTGGAGTTTTTTTCATAATAGTGGGGTCTGGACCATGTCATTTTCCACGTTAGCTTGTCACATAACTACCACGTCGCTGCCACGTCACTTCTCGCACTTCACATTTTGCATTTTTTGTGACTTATCGCATCGAAACTTAAACAGTTTAACTTGTGATTTCTTAACTTATAAATGTAAAACTCGTCGATATGAGATATGTTATTTAATCTCTATGTTAATTGATGCTCAGATCCAACGATCCTCACTGCTCCCTTGCTATGATTTTCCGACTTTGTTTCCTTGGTTGTGCCCGTTCGTTTCTTAGTTTTTCGTGGAATACTTGACTCATCCACTACTTTTCCCACGTTCACGACTTGAACCAATCACATTCACGACTCTGACCAGCACGTTCATGACTCTGCCTTTGTTGTTTTTCTTCCTTAACTGCTTCTCTGCTACTTTTGCTTCCTCTAATTCTAATGTTGCTCCTCTCTCCTCCTTTGTCTTCGCTGATGGTCTAATGCTGCTCCTTACCTATCTACTGGTTCTCTTACTGCATTATTTCCTGATCTGCTCCTTTGCCTTAATGATAGTTCTGGTGCTTCTACTTTGTGTTTTTTATCAACAAAATTTTCCCCTTCCACTGAACTGAAAGGCACATAGATTATTTTGAATCTCTTGATAGTTCATATTTCCCATTCTTCCTGAAAATAAATCATAGCCATGGAATATTATTTTCAGTAATGAAAAATCTAAGCAATAATTGTTGAAAATGCAACAAGATGATGGAGCTTAGTGAAATGAAGTTGCCTTCACTAAGTGGGCCCGCAGGCTATTTTTGGCTCAAAGTCTATTTTTAGACATATGGATCATGGTCTATGAGTTGCAGGATGCTATTTATGGATGATTGGTCAAGTTGGTAAAAATAGATGGACCTCTATTTTTAGACATTGGGCGGTTTCTATTTTTAGACTGTCGAGCTAAAAATAGAACAGTCAAATATTATTAACCCTTAATAATATTTAGACTATAAACATTATTTTATCCTCTTGGAGCACTTCATTTTGATGCTTGGATGTGGCACATGCAGCTGACAGAAGGAAATATGCTTTTCCTAAGGGTTAGTTGAGCTATTGCATGGTTGACTTCAGTTAGAACTCATGTGGCAGAGTTTGGTGGAGTTGATGAGACAGTTGGTGGAGTTGTGTTCGATTTAACTTAGTTGAACTAGTTGTATTTAGTCTAACTGAAAAATACACTAGTGATGAGTGATGTGAATTAATTATTAATTAATTCACTAATTATTAACTCATAAATCAACTAAAGAACACATCAGTTAACTGCAATGCATGGACAGTTCAGTGGAGACTAGTGTTAGAGGTGGGTGAAAGGGTGAGTGTGACTATCAGTTGTGACTATACCTGTGCATGAGATTTGCACACACATTGATGGAGATTGCCAATGAGGATTGCGTAGTTGGAGCTAGTGGGATTCAAACTTGGATCTCATCATTAATCAACTTGGATTGCGCAGTAGAGGCAGGCAGACTTGTGGAGGAGATTTGAACCTGTGACTAGTTCACTTTCCATACTAGTTTTGTGTGTAGCATTGAGATAGTGCTGAGAGCTGTGAGAGATTTGTGCTATGTATTGTTACATGTTCTCTATCATTATAATATACAGATAGTTGGTGGTTTTCAGCTATTGCTTTCCCCATTACATCCTGTGTTGATATGTGTGCTTGATTATGTTTTAATGAGCGCATGCGACTGCTTTCTATTTCCGCATATTAATGATCAATTGTAGAAGAGGTTATGTATTATGCATGAAGCTTAAATAGTGTGTAATCAGGATAATATCAGTGAATAATTCAGAAAATTATTCAAATTTCTACATGGTATCGGAGCAAAGAATTGATCATCGGGATCTATTACAGTGATTACAATTTATTTCGATAGACAGAGTCTGTAACGGGCCAGGTAGCCTCTGGATCCATCCTTTCTATGAAAGGTGATATATCCAGTAAATGCCCCTACAGTCGATCTCTGTGCTAGAAATACTTTGTTCTCATAGATACAGAAGCATTTGAGTTTTGAGCTTGGAATTCGAATTTTGCAGCAGTTTTCTTTCTTGGTGCCAGAGTTGAAATGTCTTTCAATGGTTTGCGACTAGAATATGCCCTTGAGGGAAGTTCGAATTATGTTGCATGGAAGGATAGAATGGAGGTGGTATTAGATGATAACATGCTGAAGGAGTTCATAGATGCTGAGATCCCAAAGCCTACTGATGCTGCTCAAGTTGAAGCTTGGAAAAAGAAGATGGCGAAATGTCGAAGGATCCTGTTGGAGGGTGTGAAGGATCACATTGTATCCAGCCTGCATGGAAAAGTTTCTCCATATTTGATGTGGAAAGCATTGATAGATCTATTCCAGAGCAAGAGCGACCAGAGGAAGTTGGCGCTCAAGGATAAAATCAAAAACATTAAGATGGAGAAAGGCGACAGTATCGCCAAGTACCTCACGAAGTTCACTCAATGCAGAGATGAGCTGGGAAGTGTGGGGGTGACTGTTGATGATGAGGACTTGGTGGACCTAGCTCTCCTTGGTCTTCCGAAGAGTTGGCATTCCTATCAGGACTCTATCAATGGTCGGGAGAAGTTGCCAGGATGGGAGCGACTTTGATCAGATCTCATGAAAGAGGAGATAAGGCAGACTACGAGGGACGGATCTTCATCAAAGGCATCTGATGAAGAAAATTGCGCTTTGGCTGCTAAAGCAAAGAAGGGGAAGAACAAGAAAGCTTCTCAGTCTGGTGTGAAATGCAAGAAGCAAGACATGTCCAAGGTGAAGTGCTTTCACTGTCACCAACAGGGACATTATGCCACAAATTGTCCGCAAAAGAAGAAAAATAAGCATGCTGTTGGATCTGCAGCGGGAGAGGCCTTAGCCTCCTAGTTTGAGCTAGATTTTTCGCTGATCACATGCTTGGTCTCAAGTGTGATGGGATTAGTATGGTTCTTGGACAGTGGTGCGTCTTTTCACATGACTGGAGATCGAGATTTGTTTTCAGATCTGGATGAGAAAGATCTTGGAGTGCACATCGAGATGGGTGATGATGGTAGATACAGTGCGACTGGTATCGGTACCATTTCCTTTGAGAGGGAGTCTAGTAAACCCTTCGTATTGAAGTGATGCATGTTCCCGGGATTGAAGAAGAACTTGATCTCTGTGGCGATGTTGGAGGATAAGGGGTATGATGTGGTCTTCAGCGAAGGAAAAGCCTTCCTGTGCAGTAAGACTACTGGAGAGACCCGGAAGATAGGGGTTCGAACCAAGAACCTTTATCGGTTGCAAGTAGATGGCTGCGCAGCAATGGCATGCAAGGCGGGAGAAGTGGTGAGCCGGGATGATGAGGGCGAACTGTGGCACAGGAGATTGGGCCACCTTCACCATGGAGCTTTGAAGATACTGCAGCAGATTTCTACTGGGCTTCCTAAGGGCACTCTTGCGTAGTCAGATCAGTGCAAGGGGTGTACCTTGGGAAAATTTGTGAAAGCCACCTTTCACGAGAAGGATAGTCGCGCCACGACGATCCTTGAGAGAATCCACATAGACGTGTGTGGACCTTTCTCAGTGGCTTCGACAGCAAAGCACAAGTACTATGTGATCTTTGTTGATGATTTCTCTCGAAAGTGCTAGATCTTCTTCATGCAGAAGAAGAGCGAGACATACTCAAAGTTCTGTGAGTTCAAGGCATTGGTTGAGAAGCAATCGGGGAAGCATGTGAAGGCTCTTAGGAGCGACAATGGTGGTGAATTCATCTCTGCTGAATTCAAGGACTTTTGCAGTGCAGAAGGGATTCGGAGAGAGCTCATCGCACCCCATAACCCACAGCAGAACGGGGTTGCTAAGCAGAAGAACAAAACGATCGTGGGTGTTGCATGGGCAATGTTGCATGATCAGGGCCTACCCCTTCACTTGTGCGCTGAGGCATGCAATACTGCAGTATATGTGCAGAACCATTGTCCTCACAAGATACTTGGCATGAGTACACCGGAGGAGGCGTTTTCTGGTAAGAGACCTAATATTTCCCATTTGAGGATTTTTGGTTCACCTGTCTACATGCATGTGACGAAGGATGCCAGAAAGAAGTTGGATCCGACCGCAGAGGTTGGAATATTTGTGGGGTACAATGATACACCCCACAACTATCGTGTGTATTTTCCAGACAGTCGCAAGACTATTGTGCGACGGGATATCAAATTTCAGGAGGAGAAAGCCATGCAGTGTTTGCTTGAGAGGGAGCCACACTTGCATGTAGATGAGGAGCTATTAGTTCCTAAGGATGAGCTTTAGGATGTGGATCAGCCACATGAGGAAGTTCATGGAGTGGAAGAGACCACTCATGCAGCACCAACCATCAGAGGGCGCAAGCACACTACAGAAGCTAAGCGACTGGCTCAAGATGCAGAGAAGGTTGTAGGACCACCTACAGCACAGCGCAAACAGAGACAGTCACCGGACCGATACACTGGATACATGGCTCTTGTGAGAAAATGTGTCGTGATAGAGCCATCCTCTTTCGAGGAAGCTGTGGAGGACCCCGCATGGGTAGATGCCATGGTGGAAGAGTATGATTCGATTGTCAGAAACAGTGCATGGGAGATTGTCCCGCGACCGGAGGGGAAATCAGTGGTGGGTTCGCGATGGATCTACAAAGTGAAGCAGGCGGCTGATGGGAGTGTGGAGAAGTAAAAGGCAAGATTTGTTGCCCGTGGCTTCTCACAGATCGAGGGGATCGATTATGAGGAGACCTTTGCACCTGTTGCAAGGTACTCTTCCATACGGACGATCCTAGCTCTTTCAGCGCAGATGGGGTGGCACATCCATTAGATGGATGTGAAGACTGTGTTCCTCAACGGAGTCATTGAGGAGGAGGTGTACATAGAGTAGCCCGAAGGTTTTGAGATCTTCAGCAGTGAGTCGCATGTGTGCAGACTCAAGAGAGCACTGTACGGGTTGAAGCAAGCACCTCGTGCTTGGTATACACGGATAGACAGTTACTTCACCGGACTTGGATTCTCCAAGAGTGAGGCGAATCCTAACCTGTACCAGAATGTGGTGGAGGGGAAGTTGCTGATTATTGTACTATATGTAGATGATCTGATTTTGACGGGAGATGAGTTGTTGATACTTTCATGCAAGGAGGATCTTGCAAGAGAGTTTGAGATGAAGGACTTGGGCCTCCTTCATTATTTCCCGGGATTGGAAATTTGGCAGTGCAGTGATGGACTGTTTGTTTCTCAGGGTAAGTATGCTCGGGAGATACTGGAGAAGTTCAACATGCATGGCTGCAAGCCTGTTGATACTCCTCTTCTTGGTGGTTGGAGGAAGGAGGATGCTACTTCGACGGAGGTAGTGGATGCCACTGTTTATCGACAGTTGGTGGGGTCGCTTATGTATCTGGTCAATACACGACCCGATATATGCTATGCTATTAACCAGCTTTCGCAAGCTATGGTTAAGCCTACCAAGCTCTTCTGGAAGGCAGGCAAGCATGTATTGCGTTATCTTAGTGGCACATCGGGATATGGTATATGGTACAGACAGGAGGATGGAGCGAAGCTTTCCGGCTTCACTGATGCAGATTGGGCAGGGAGCCCAACGGATCGAAAGAGCACATCTGGAGGTATTTTCAGCATCGG